>CAHIKZ030001890.1:1295000-1390000 GCA_903632075.3 Acanthosepion pharaonis
AATATATATATATATATATATATATATATATATATCACCATGAGCTATTACTGCAAGACAAAGATTCTTCTGTGGCCATTTTGGCTATCTTATTCTTTACCTTGTCTTACCAGCAACAAAGCCATCAATTTCATCTCCCCAGATTCAATTTGGTTGTTCTTGTACTATGTTTGCTACTCACTGAACACCAATCAAGCAACATTTCTTTTTTCTCAATCTTTTCTTCATGTTATGTATCCAACAGTTTTTGTTATTTAATCATCTTCTGTAATGTCTAATATTTCAGTCCTTTCACTGACACATGTTGACCTTTTTTTTCTCTTTACCACAATCATTGCTCTTTCCATTGATCTGTGTGCAATTTTTTGTTTGTTCTCAAATGATTTTATTAATTTCCATATTTCACATCTGCACATGAAAGCTGGCATTAGGCATTCATTATATACTTTGTTTTAATACTAGCAAGGTGCTTTTCATTATGACTATTTTTGTTAAATACATTCCATTCCATCATTTTACTTTATTTCCATAGTTTTCTTTCATGTCCTACGTATATATGTTCTTGGACTTCTTCAAGTTCTTATTTTTCTGATCTTTTCAGAATGTTAACATTGAACATTGCTTTTGCTTTATTATTGTTCATTTTTAAAGTGACATTGACAATTTCCCTGTTTAGATCAGTGAACGTTTCTTTTATTTCAGGTGTCAAATATTAATAAAATATTCTGTATTTATGAATGTTCCTATTCCTTCCCAGGACATTTTCTGGAAAATACTTTCAAGGCTTGCTGTAAATAGGTTATGTGAAATTATATACCTTTTGCCTCACTCCTTTTCTTGCATTTATTTTACCTGTGTCTTTGTGTTGTCAGTTTATTGAAATAATGTTATTGTATCTACTCTCAATAAATTTTAAATAATCTTTGTTAATATTCTGATACAGTAGTGATGGAAATTTATCTTTACTTCATCCTCCACCAAGTCAAATGCTTTTGTGCAGTCAAGAAAAACTGAACAAATTGTTGTTTTTCAATCAGTTAATTTATTGTTTATTGATGGTCTTTTCTTGAATAGCCACTCCTGAAACCTGCCTGTTTGTTTGGTTGGTTTTCATCCAGAATATTAGTATATTTCTAATTATTTCTGAGAATAATTTATATAGGTTCAATAGTAATGACATAGGTTGATAGTTACCAAGGTTTGTAGCGCTAACTTTTTTCATAAAGTTAGATTAGATTATTCTTCTTTGACTGAAGTTTTAAGGTACATTTTATATGAATGCACTCAGTAAATAGTCATTATCACCATTATTACTAGTAAATGAAAAAAAAAACATTATCAGTAAACCATTATTACTTAGTAGGTGATAAGACCATTATTATTTATTTTGTGCAAGTCTCCTCCTGCATTTTTCAAAAGGTCTGTTTCTATGCCATCCTTACTTAGTGCTTTTATGCATTTTACATTATGAAGCACAAACTTTATTTCAGTTGTTGTTAGCTCAGAAATATCAGTAATATCTACCAGAGTAACTTTTATTCTCTATGTATCCAAATTTGCATAATTGACTTTGTGTTGGTTACGTAGTAGCTAACAATATCATTATTACTTAGTAAATAAGAAAACCATTATTATTTATCAAATTGGATGCCCATTATTCCTTTCTAGATGAAAAGACCATTATTATATACTAGATTAGAAGACTGTTATTACTTTGTACCACACTCAGTGGAACTGAGTAACTGCCTATTTATAGATAAACATAAAATATTCTCATTGATGCTAACCAAAAGAAATAAATAGAATGGTAACTTTCTATAGTCTTACATAGATGAATAAATCAGTACTATATATAAATGCTTGATTTGACTGACAGCTAGTCTAGAGTCTAGATTGTTCAGAGAAAGAGAAGACAAGAAGGCAGTTTGAATAATGTGTATAGGAGAACGGAAAACAATACCGAAGCAACATTCTGTGGGAAGCAATAAAAATGATGCCAGTAATACTGAAGTCAAAACAGTAAAAAAGTTAATAAAATGAAGAAATGAACAATTGATGAAAGTTATAGAACATCAACAAATCTATATTTACATTTAAAATAACAATTTATTGAGCTATACGGGATCTCGTGTTAATCAAATATATGTTTGTATAGATTATGTCATTTGGTTTTGAATATAAATTTGGAGTTTGCATAATAAAATCTGACACACCCCAGAAAATGTTATTATCAATTGTTTTGATAAAGAGAGAGATTATAAGCTGAGACTTATGTACACCGTGATCTTCTTTGGAAATCCTATGTTATGGTTATTAAAAATTCCCATTACATAGGATATAACTGTAGACGATTTCAAACTTACATTTCATCTCAGTGAGTGATCATGCTTCTCCACAACTTCCTATTCCTTGTTGCATTCAGCAGTTTTTTCCCTATGCTAAGCTTCCTTCTACTTATTCCACCATCTCTTTACAAAGGCTTGTCAGACAGGTGGCTCACTGCCTTCCCTACCACTCTTTCCTTCATTACCACCTGTGAGGGTTAAGTTTTCTGAGCCCTCCTTCCTCATTATGTGTCCAAGGAATTTCAATTATCTCTTCCTGATTACTGAACATGTGTTCTTTTTGTTGCTATTTTCTGTAAGAGTTCTTCATTGCTTAGTCACTCTATCCACAAAATTCTTAGTCACCTTCTATAGAACCATATTTCTCTTGCCTTCAGTTTTCTCTTGATAGTCCAACATTCAGAGACATAAAAGAGGGTGTATATCAAACAGCAATCTACTACTCTTTTCTTTGTGTCTAACAATTTTTTTTCTATTTCTTAGCACTTTGCTGAACTTTTTGAATGTCTCTTTCACTAGTCCAATACATGTTTAGATTTTGGTTTCATATTTTCCATCCTTTATTAAAACATTTCCCAGATATATAAACTTCAGTATTTGCTTGATGTTGCTCCAATTTGTAACTCACATCTTGGGATAGATCGATATTAATAAAAACGTCTTTATGATATATAAAATCGTGATCTCTACAAACTTCCAGGCATTTTACTGTCATTTTCATGATAAACACAATGATCAGATATTGGAAATCTGATGATCAAGTTTATTGTGAAAGTGAAAGTAATCTCTGAAAGTTTCTAGAGATCAGGATTTTCTGAAGGTAGTTTTAGTTACATAGGTTTATATCAAACTTTGTAGTGGCTTTATCTTTGATACTGACTACTCTTAAAATACATTATGTTATATCTATTACCATTATGGGAGTATTATGTGCATGCATATATATATATACATATAAAATGAAATTTTTAGATTATAACCAGAACTAGGATTAACAAACACATACACACATATATAAAAAATAAAATCAAAATCGATTCTCCCGTCAGGTTCGACATATGAGGGTCAAGAAGATCAATTTCCAGGAAACTGACAGCCCGACACCGGCACATGAGATTCGATTATAGTGGTGAAGGTTTTGTGCAGGACCATCCACACTTTTTGAAGGGCTGAATACAGAGACCTGGTGCACTACGTGCCACAAGGTTCCAAACAACCCCCCTCAGGTTTTGAATTCAGAGTTATCCTTCTCCTAGACCAGTTGCCATCCAAGGCTATAGAACCCAGTCTGTCCTGCTATTTTACCCATAGCTGGAAGGAGAAGAAGAGGATTCACACCTTTCTCAAGGGTATTAGCATGTAAGTGAATGTAATGGATTCAACCTGGATTCAAACTCGGCTCTGGATTGAGGAATCATCAGATTTCAATGATCACTTAAGGCATGAAACTGCCAATCATTATGTGTGTTGTTGTTATCTCTTTGTATTTGCAAACATTCTGTCCTTCATTTTTCGTCTGATAGACTGATATTAATAAAAATGCCTTCATAATATATAAAACCTTCATCTCCACACTTTCAGGCATTGCTATAAACACAATGATCTAATACTGGGAATCTGATCAACAAGTTTATTGGGAAACTGAAAGTAAAGTCTGAAAAATTCTAGAGATCAGAATTCTATAAAGGCATTTTTATTAACATTGGTCTATTTCAGACTTTGTAGCAGCTTTATCTTTGATACAGAGCTCTGTTAAAATATGTTAAGTTCTATGTATTACCATTATTTGAATACATGGATTGGGATCATATACAGACCAAATATAGATCAGAATCTGACAGAATGATAGGATAAAAAACAAATAGGAACATTTATGAATCTAACATGTTTCACTTTTATTTAAGTTTCATCAAAGAATCACATATGGAAAAAAAAAATGAAGAAATTTCGGTATTTTTATTTTTGTGTTGTTTAATTTTCATTGATTAATCAGGTTTCATGTGCATTTGACTTGCTAAGCAACTTCAGTATAATTGATGGTGTTTTAAATGCTGCTGTAACATTAATAAAAGTGAAAGATGTTAGACTGATAAACGTTTCCTATTTGTTCTTTATCCTATCATATATGTCTCTACGTGTGTTTATTTGTTAATGTTAGCTGTGGTTAGAGTCTGTAAATTTCATAATTAATAGAAAATTTAATGACTGACATCAAATAAAATATCTATTGGAAATGCATGACAATTCTTTTTTTTTAACTGCACACACAAAAGATGTCTGCAATCAGCTGATGGCTTTATACCTTCTTTTTCTAAGAATTCTTAATGCTTAAAATAAATTGCTATTTAAATATAACTATTTAATGCTTTTCACTTTAAATTTTATTATAATATATATTTCTTTATTATCCATGTGTTTAATTGTCCTTGGAGTAATAATTAGCTGCATAATGATATTAATAAATGTTTATGCACTTTCTGGAGATAACCAGAATGAAAGGATGTGTCTGTTCATTTTCATTTGTGATTATTTTTCTTCTATTTTAGTTGATTTCACTGCAACTATTAAATGAGTTGTCTTGTGTGTAGATAAATAACAACACACAGCAAAGTCTCTATATTTTGCATTGCAGTTACTGCTACACAGCTGCTACTGGCTGATATACTAAGTAGACACATTAATTATTAGCAGAAGAGGTCTTCTTATTTCCTGCTAAAATCAGAAAGAGGTTTATTCAGAAAAGAATCAAATTTGAACTAATTCATACTTTTTCTGTACAAAAGAAATAAGTGCATTTTTATGATTATTATTTTTACTTAATCAAAAAATACCAGGGAATTACCATATTTGTTCCTTAATGCACATCAACAATTTGTCAAGAAATATTTAGGTAAATTAATATTTTAGTTAATTATAATACTTTAATCTAATTGCTTTTGATAGTTTTACATTTTTTGATTTATAATCATAATTTAATTATATTATAATTATATATATTTTATTCTGCAGCCATCAGGGAGCTAATGTGTCAAACAGGAGTTTTTTTATAATTTCATATTATTTTGATTTAATCATAATTGTTTATTTTATTCTAAGGTCATCATAGAGTGATTGTGACAATAATGTATCCAGGTATTAATGTAATTCTTGTAATCCAAACTTGGGGATATAAGAAGCTGGGAATTTTTTGAATTAGTTTTTATTTGTGGGTAAAAAGGTTTATCACATATGGTGGTAAATATAGTCTTTAGCATGTCACTTGAGAGACAGATTGTAATCTGCTACAACAAAATTCACATCATTGTTAAATATCCCATTAACCCCATGAAATAATATAATGTTTATTAACAATATTACGTAAAGTAATTATTTTTTTTTGCTTTTAATAAAACATTTGACTTTTTGACTGAATTTCTGGGATGAGAAGTTATCCTTATTTACACTTTTTATATTTGGACTAATGTACTCATCTTTGTTCTGGTTATTACAACATTTTGGCCATTGTGCACTCAGGCAATACATCAGGTGTATATCAGTTTGTGTAATCTAAGGGGAATTCTGAACTAAACCCTTTACTTAGTAGTAGACTGTTCTCATTCCACTGATGAAAACTGGAGGGCAGAATGGCTGAAACATTGTCGTAACAACAATAAAGATGAGGAAAACAGTTTGAATAATCTATTTAACCATTGCCTATTTCTCTAAATAATGTTTTTATTTGTTTAAACAAGTAATGAATTCTTTTGTAAAACACTTGATTAAAAAAACATTTTTATATGACATGCCTGTGTACATGTAAACATATGCATTCATCTGTATGCAGTAAAGTTTGGGCCTGTATATACAGAAATACTATTTCACATACATATCTGAATACCTATCAAAGATTATTGTTAATATATTTGTCTTCTAAGCTATTACTTATAAGGTTATTTTTCACTGAGTACACAAGAGACATAGCCTTATGCCAATTCTATTGTTGACCAACAGACACACACACACACTTATATATATATATATATATATATATATATATATATATATATATATATATCAGAATTAAGGTCCTTGGCTTTACCTACTTCCCAAAATATGCCCACATGTCAAAATTATTTCTTGATGTCGTAATTTAGTCAGTCTCTCCTCATATATATTTGATATTTTCAGTACCTCCTTTATATATATATATATATATATATATATATATATATATATATATATATAGAGAGAGAGAGTGTTTAGTTTATGAAAAACTAGGTAATCTGTATGGGTAAACCTTAAAAGTTTCTTTTCATTTTTTTGTTTTGAAGTAATGTCTGATGATCCGCATTCCTTTAAAAGGGCTGTGGTGAAATAATTTATTACATGGAACCTTAAAGTGGTCTGTTTTTATTTAAAAAATATATATATATATATATATATATATATAATTTACTCTGACAAAAGGGCATTGAAAGTTTAATGATCTACAAATCTCCTGTGATTAATACATAACCAGGTTATGTTAGTTTACTGCGTGTTCTTACTAAATTAGTACTGAAACAATTTGGGAGATATATAAACCATGAACAAAATATTTTTTTAAAATTAAATAGATAAAATTAAAAACTGAGTTAGAATTAATAAAAATTTAATATCTATAACAATACAGTTAATGTAAAAATCAAGCATTCAGTCACTGAACATGAAACATATTTTATCTGTTGTAAATTTGAATCTTGTCATTCTAATGATGTTAGCTCACTGATGAAATATGTAAATGTAGGTTAATACAAAACTGCCTTCTATATATATGTGTGTGTATGTGTCTTTGTGTAAAAATTCAGATATAATTAAAAAATATATCTGTAAAAAGACAACATGAATAAACACAAAAGGAAAAATTCTTTCCCAGCAGTTTCATTATCTGATGGACATTCTTGTGGTAAATATTAGGATTTTATTTAAATTACCCTAAATTATATCACTTTGCATCCTCCATATAGTTAGCCTGAAGTATATTTATGAGCATTCTTAAATTTTACAATTTTGTAAAACTAACAACATTTTTACTCATGTTTAAAAATACTTGTTGCAAAATAAAATCCTTACATTTGTCTTGATAAAGTCCACCAGAGGACAAAACCTGTTGCCTAAGGTAAGTTTTCCTTTTCTCTCTCTCTCTCTCTATATATATATATGTATATATACACACGCACATATATATATATATATATATATATGGTGGACTCTCCTGTCATATTCGACATATAAGGGTCAAGCAGCTCAATTCCTTGGAACTAACAGCCAGACACCAGCACATATGATTTGATTATAATGGTGAAGGCTTTGTGCAGAACCAACCACACTTTTTGAAGGGACGAATACAGAGAACTGGTGCATTACATGCCACAAAGTCCCCAAACAACATCCCACAGGTTTTGAATTCAGAATTGTCCTTCTCTTAGACCTGTTGCCATCCAATCCCAGTTTTGTCCTGCTATTTACCCATAGCTTGAGGAAGAAGAGCATTAATATCTTAGTGAATGTAATGGATTTGACTGGAATTTGAACTTGGCTCTCCAATTCCTCAATCTGAGCCACTGTACAGCACTCCACCATGCCTCCTCCTATATATATATATATATATATATATATATATTTATTCATACACGTTTCATTAAATAATATAGACAAGTGTTGTCTATTTATTTTATGTAAAATTTTTTTGTAACGTATATTATTTACTGAAACATGTATGAATGAAAAGATGCTGCCTAAATACACACTATATATATATATATATATATATATGTGTGTGTGTGTGTGTCTGTAAAAAGAACTGTTATGTATTTGTTATTTCTTCTAATCTTAAAAAAACAATTCATTTTTTAAACTCTTTCTAAATATGAAAATAGTATGAAACTCTTTGGGAGGGGGGGAATTGTCAGACATCCATTATTTTTTTTTTGTATTATTATGAATACTGATATTTTTTTATTTTGTCTTATCATGGATACTGATTTTTTTTATTTTGTATTATTATGAATACTGAATTTTTATTTTGTATTATTATGGATACTGATTTTTTTTATTTTGTATTATTATGAATACTGATTAAATAATATAAGGAAATAATATGAGGAAAAAGCAAAACCAGAATTTTGCAGTTTCATTGTTAATGAGCTTGTGTAAATGATTAGCGGAACAGGGATTAGGAGAGACAGCAAAAGAAACAAACTACAAAGGACAGGAAAATTGAATAGAGGAGCCATCGTTAACCATGTCCTGAAAATACACAGCAGACAGAAGAAGCCAAACAAATAAATATGACAATGATCCCACCAACAGTGAGAGTTTAACCATTGCAAAAATGAAATACTTTTCACTACACTATTAAAGAAAATATTATTAAGGTAGAAACTGGTTAAACATTCTGATAAAATTTTATACTTTTCTTACCAACTAAATAATACATGATGTTAAATTACATTTTTAATTATAAGTATTTACTATTATCTTTGAAGATACAGGCTTTATTTTTCTCGCTATATCTTTCTCATATATATATATATATATATATATGAGAGATAGAGAGAGAGATTTAATTTCCAGCCAATATAGCATAGCTTCTCTGCCTTTTCAATAAATATTTTCAGGCTAACTGTTCTGATGAGGTTTCCATTTAGTACATAGAGTTTACAAACTTAAGTGCAGTACTAGATTGGCAGCTAGGTCTCATCATTT
Source organism: Acanthosepion pharaonis (assembly GCA_903632075.3). NCBI lineage: Eukaryota > Metazoa > Mollusca > Cephalopoda > Sepiida > Sepiidae > Acanthosepion > Acanthosepion pharaonis. Next base: position 1,304,072 of record CAHIKZ030001890.1, read on the forward strand.
TACAGTTGAAACAGCTAAATGTAACTGTAAATTCTATACTAACAGTTTCTTCTTGTACACTTCTTCCTTGTGGAATTCTCTTCTCTCTCCTTGCCTTCTGGGCAACATTGATTTTCAAAAATTTAAATGTAATGTCAATCTTTTTGTTTTGCCTTCTTAATCCTTGTTCTTTTATTGTTCACTCTCCTTAATAATGTTATTCTTTTTGCATAGCTTTTCAAACTTAATAACACCATGTGTCTTAATGGCTTTATTGCCTTGCTTGAGGTGAAATGATAAAAAATAACTATTTTCCTATGTCAAATCATCATATTCATATTTTATTTTCTATCTACAAATCTCATTGATTTCTTCATTAATTTATTTTTAAATTTTGTTAATGATAGATTTTTTTTTAAATTTACCACTGTATTTTTGTGTAGCAGTATTGTCATGATAATGATTTTTCCTTAGATATTTTTTTCAGTCATAGAAATGGTCAGCTTTTTCCTATCAAATTATTTAAACAGACAACTGGTTTTCACTTATTCAATCTTACATACTATAATGCTGAGTAATTTATATAGCTTCACATGTAATTATAATATTCTTATCAAGACAAAATTTTAAAAATTAAAACCAAAATAACTAACCAGCTTGGTTGGTTTGACAGTTATATAACTCTCATTGGCTTTCAGTGTTTAGTCTCAGGTAAAAAAAAAAAAAAATTACTAAGTAATTTTTGAAGATGATCAGGCTGTTTTCACCTAGGAAATTATACAACACACTATACTGATATACCCCAATATGACTTAGTACTATATTCTGCTAATAATATGAGGATCTATTTGGCATTATATGAATATAAATTTTCATGGCTTTGACTAAGGGGTGCATCTGCCTTTATTTACCAAACAGGAAAAAATGCCTAATATCAAACCTTTAAACACTGTTTTTTAATGAACAATATAAGGTCAGATATTAAAATATGTAGTGTAATGGTTAGCAGCTCTGAATAAGAAATCTGCAAGCTGCGTTCAAATTTTAGTCACTTTTGTTCCATTCACTTTCACACAAATACCTTTGGAAAAGGTATGAAACCATCTCTTCTCCCATCAGCCGTGGGTAAAATATCATGTTAGTTTGGGCTCACTAGCTATGGTTGGCAACCAGTCTAGGAGAAGGAAAACTTTGAATGCAAAACTCAGTCATCTGAATCTGTACAAACTTTACATTCGGGGATAACATTTAGACAAAGTGAATTTTATATTTTTCATAATGAGTAACAAAGTGATCAAAGTGGCAAAAAATCGTTTCTGAATTGTTCTTCTTTTAAGCTCATTTTTGAGATAAATGGGAATGTGAAGTTAAGCTGGCCTATTCATAGTCCCATTATGTAACTAAGTTTCATACTTTTAAATTGTTATGCACTTACAATATATTACAAGTATGGTTACTTCTTTATAACAAAATGTATTGCAGGTATGATTATTTCTTTATAACAAAATGTATTACACATAAGATCATTTCTTTATAGCAAAACATATTTCAGATATGATCAGTTCTTTATAACAATATATATTGCATATAGCATTTCTTTATAACAAAATATATTACACTTATGATCGTTTCTTTTTCAAGTATATTTTTGATAGTATAGATATTCTTTTCTTTCTTCATTTCACTGACATATATTTTGACTGCTACATTTGCAAATCATGGCATCAAATGATGATTTTGCAAAATTTGTGATTTAAGCCAAACACTAGACTTAAAATGATTAGATAATGTACACTTTGTAATTTTATGTAAATAAAAAAAGCGTTAACAACATTCGGCTGTCAGAATCACAGACTGATGTCTTCATCTTTGTTTCTATAGTTCAGAACTGTTTTTGCTGAATGCATTGTTATGTCAAAATTGAGTGAACTTTTTTTTTGTTTTATGCGAGTAGAATCAGAGAAATTGGATATATACACTGAAAAGAAAGGATAAGTCAAAAAAGAGGAAGATACTATTTGAAAAAAAATAATTTTCATATATATTTATAAATATAATCTTAATAAATAATCTATAATCATTGCCTTAAGTATTCTTGATGTCTGATAAGTACATATCACCTTAATACTGCCTTTCTCTCTTTGACACAAATCAATATAATATTTATAACTTTTAAAACTCATTAATATACTAAATATTGTTTTGACTATTGAACTCTTTCTTCATATACTTGCTGCTTTTAACAAATTATTTTAACTGATCTTTACTTTTTTTTCATAATATTCTCTTAGAAGGAGAAATAGGCTCAGTAGTCTTGGTAGATTTGAAAAGTCTCTTGTTGGAGAAGAATTATTTTCCACTCTCCAACCTATCTCTTTCTCACAGGTGAGGTGTGGCAAGTCTCTCACTGCTCTATCACTACTACCATAGAAAGTGCTCAGACAAACTATATTTCTTGGTTCCGCCAGGTCTAACCTTCATGGATAGGATTTACCATGCCACATATAGTCAAAAACTACCCACATTCCTTCTGTATTCCATCGGTGAGGAGTAAATTTCACAGAAACAGTTTCTTACCATGAACCACTGCCCAGTGGAACAGACTCCCAAGTGTATATTTGCCCAATCACTACAATCTTAACCTGTTCAAGTCTAGAGTCAACTCTTATCTTCTACTCCTATCCATATAAACTAGCCGTCTACCCTGAGTGGCCCCTGGGCCTTGTACTGTAAAAAAATATAGAAATAATTATCTTTTGCAAAATTTCTTTTCATATTACTATAGTTTACGCATTCCAGATTATAAATAAAAAAATAAAATTTTATAAAAGTTAATAGGGGGTCCAGTTCACTGTGTAAATTCATTGTAAATTGATCCACGCTATGAAAGCCAAACCAAAATACACAATGTGATTTACTAAATTGTAAAAAGAAAAGAAAAAAAGAATATTTGAAATTAATAATCTTGAATACTTAGTTGATAATAATACATGGCAAAAGAAATCAAGATTCCAAATTAAAAAAAAATATATTTTTATTTTTACAAGAAATCATGTCATCTGAGCATGCTTTGGTTTGGCTTTCATAGATGGATCAATTTACAATGAATTTATGTAGGAAATTGAACCTCATATTAACTTTTATAAAATTTAACAAGAAAAAATCTTTCTTTTCTATTCATCATTTGGCATGCTTAATTTATAGTTATATGAAAAGAAATTTTGAAAAAGAGTTATTATTTCTGGTTGAAAAGTCTTTTGTACAATTCCAACTATGGAAAAAAGAAAGAATTTTTTCTTTAAAGAATAAAATGGTAATGGAAACATAGTCATTTACATATCAAATGGACCAATCCATTTAACAGCATGGGGTACTCAAGCTATACAAAATAATATGATGATACTAAATTATACTCCTGGGAGTTTTCCAACACACATTTGCTCAGCAAATTTGTACTTGGCTGACAAGCTGTTACATGCCACATATTTTCCTTTTCTCATGACACAACAATACTCTGTTAATTTCCTATTGAATTAAAAAAATGTTATTTTTTGTTAAAATCATATTTGTCCCTGTATATTTGTTGAGTCTTATAAAATCTTTGCATCATCTTTCCTGCATATATAAATATGCAACAAAGTAACAAATATCTATCTTCTCTGTTAAAAAAAAAGGATTGTAATTTAAAAAAAAAAAAACATTTCTGTTAACTTTATTTTTTTGCCCATGGTAACAAAGGATCCATGCTCTGTTATGTAGAGACATGAAACTGATCTTTTCAGCATTGTTTGTGCTTATGGTTCAGCTGTTATATTTTTTCTGCATGGATTTGTAAAATGGTGAGCTCGGACAACTTGTTAAGATTCTTGAAACAAAAACAATATAGATAAGCGTAAAAGGCATCACCAAAACCTGTGTTCATATCAATGGAGAATCATATCAAATCTTTGATTATCCATTTTTTTTACCCACTTCCCTCTATTGGTTAAAGACAATAATCATTCAGATGAAAAGGTCAAAAATGATGCAAAAGCCCACAAGCAAAGATCAACACGATATTGATCAGTTTACTCAAGAAGTAGCTATTGAAGATGTAAAAATATCACTGCAAGCTTTTATAGAGAAATAGCCACCTACTTGAAATTGGATGATACCAGGTGACTTCAACACCTATGAACAGAAATAATACCTTGTTGAGATCTGGCATATAACTTGAGAACACCAAGGTCTTAGGGTGAGACAATTGGATGGTGCTGCTTTTTAAAGCAATGCAAAGAAATTAAGGCACAGCTTTGATGATTTTCAGTTCAAATCCCCATTTATTCATTCACACTTTAGCAGATATAATTCTTCATACTGAACTGACATCTTGGGAAACAGGTTCACATGAATAGTGATATGGATATTTTCTTCTTAATCCTAATGACAAAATTTTTTTTCTCAATCATTTATAACAAAAATTTGTTACATGAAGAACAACAATACATTTATTTTCTTCTAACCCCTAATGATATTTTGTGACAAAAATTTGTCAGAAGCATTTTTCTTTCATTTTTCAATTTATTAAGTTTACATATCACAAATTACATAATAAAATGTGAAAGATGTGTTGATAAAATACTGACAAGAAGCATTTTTATTTGATTTGGGGGCATAATATAACAATATATAGGTTCCAAATATTGATTTTACATAATACTGAAAATAATTCTTGAATGCTTTCAGATTGAAATTGATGAGTATCATATTGTCAAAAAGTGTGATAAAAAGTCATTAATATATCACAAATTTTTAGGACACTCAAATCTCTTTGTATATTTGTTACTGTGAACAGAACATTTTAGCCAATCTATTTTTTAGTCTTGTGATCTCTCTCATACACACACATATATTAAGGCTAAAAAAAAATGGACAAACCCATAGAAAGTCAATTTTTGTATTTTTACCAAGACAAGTGAGTAACAGAATGTGTGTATTAATACAGCTGTACATATGTACATTATACAAGTTAAAAAATGATTTTGTATTTTGTTGGGTAACCCTTTGCTGCAATAATACCCTTAATTCTAAATGGCATATCATAGATTAAATTCTTTAGTAAGTCAACGTCTTTTGCCAGATTTTTCAACCATTTCTTTAATTCGCAAAAAACTCATCAACTTTCTATGGGTGGGTCCATTTTTGTGCCTCATACTGTATTGAGTGCACACTGAGGTCAACTTCAACTGGCGAACATCTGTTTCATACTTGAACATAATCTTCAGGGCATGTGTATTGGCTCAACTATTCATATATGCTAGTCAATGGTGCACTATGGGTAACAAGGTCTATGTATTACATAACAGATAGGTGGTAATGGTTATATTGTCTAATGAGTAGAAACAATTGTGGATCTGAATGCAGTTTATTGCTTGGTGTTTTTTGTTAACTTTTTACTCATTATTTACTATTGTTTACTCATTGGGGATGATTGAGGAAAGGTCCAAAAAGAACAAGGTTCAAGAAAACAGGAGGTGGCAATTGATCTGGCTCTTAAATGTTTGAAGATTGTAGTTATCAGGGGAACAAGGATCTGGAAGGGAGTTCCACAGGTGCGAGGTGCAAGAAAAGAAACAATCAGAGTAGAAGTGATAATTGCATCTAGCTAGTTCAACAGTAAAATGGAGAGACCTAGTTGCCAATCTAGTAGTGTGCTTCAAATTCATGTAGTCAGGGTACGGAGGAAAATATTTCACCAGAACAGTTACCATAAAAATATTTGTACAAAAAACAGAAGGAAGCCATGTCTCATCAGTGAAAAAATGACTGAAATCGACGGGACATGATCGATTACATTACAGACCCTTCTTTGGATTCTGAATACTATTTTAGCTGTACCATCAAAGAATGAGAGAAATATTTAAATTATTTTGAAATGTCTTTGGTCATATTTTCTGTTTGAATTCTATCACATTTAACTCTTATTTCATGTAGGAAAGACATAGCCAGAGAATTTTAAATCATTAAAAGTGAAAATATTCTAAAGCAAAAAAATTTATGTAACATAATAACAATCTGTTCGTAATTCTTATTAGTGAGATATTTTGTTGTTACAAAGCACAAAGGCATGTAAACATAGGTATGAGCTAATGCTTCTTTATGATGTAACAATTGAATCTCTCCTTACTAAAAAAGGGAAATGCATGCAATGTGATTGATAAATGTATAAAGTTACATCATGTTTTATATTATAAAAAATATTCTTCAATAAAAGACTTTAACAAAAAGTCCAAATGCAAATGATTGCATATTTGTTTCAAAACAAGCATACCATTGATTCTCTGCCAACTGATGGTCTATCACTGCTTTTAACATGAACAAATTTACAAGCAGTCATTTGGGTTTTAGACAAATTCCAGATTAGTCAGGCACCCAGAGCTAAGGTTGTGTATAATACTAATATTATCCATTTCCTTATACGGAAACATTTGGCATTCAATAACTGAACAGCCACTGCTACTTTTAATTGAAATTTATAAAATATTTGTCTTAAAACAATTTTTTAGGAAAATAGGTTTCTCAAGTACAATGTTGTCACTCTTTCCAGTGATGATGGGGGGTTTCCTTTCTAACCTTTTTGTTTGAAGTAGTGTGAAATATCAATATCTTGATTATAACATTATTTTCTTGTTGTATGTGCTATCAATTTTAATTGTGGCTTTTGTATAAAGTACTTGTGTGATGTGGTTTCTGTTATTTGGTACAGTTCTTTGTTGGTGAATCTGTAGTGCAAGTTCACAAGGTTTTAAGAAGGATGGTCCATGGGTTTAACTTTGTAACATTTGATATGGTAGAAATACATGAGATGCTAATTAGTAGGTCAAAAGTGAATTAGTGAATTGTTATTGCATTCTTTTGGTCTAGCAAAAGGGATTGTAGAACCAAGTGTGCCAGAAAATCAGTGATGTACTTATATGTTATATTTTGTTCTTCTTGTTATACTATTTTAATCAAGATTTCTTTCTGATTTACAAATACATTTCACTAGACATGTCGACTGGATACGAATTCTAAGAAAGCAAGAGCCAAAATAAAAAGTCATCTTCTGCACAGAGGCTCTGACCCTCACATCCATTCCACAAAACAAATTCCTACAAAAATCTAAAAGACAATAGCCAATTATGAACACTGCCACCAAAATTAAATAATGAACATGGATGCCAGCACCTGTTAAACCACAGATATAAAAATGGCACACCTCACCAACAACAGGCAGTTTGGCTTAATACCTTGACCTCTTTATACAACTTAATGTACAGTTGGAGAAGAAGAGAATGATCAGTGTCCATCATATATCTTATTCATAAAAGCAATAAAAAGCTTTTCTAATAAAATAATGTCTTAGTTTTATTGCATTTTTTATTTTACAATTCAGATTTTCAATAACTATGACAAAAAAAAAAAAATTGATGAATTAAATTCTGCAAGAATTTCTGTGTATAACTAATAAGTGGGTGGGGGTCGGTCAGTCAGTTATGTGCTATGCATGATACACACATAGGCGATCATGTATCTTTCAATACATGACTGATGAGGCAGATTTTTTTCCCGCAGTAAGTTGCCATTTCTTTCTGCAGTAGACCAGTTGCAATCCAAGGCTATAGAACCCGGTCAGTCCTGCTATTTACCCATAGCTAGGGGGAGAAGAAGAGAATTCATACCTTTCCCAAGGGTATTAGCACATAAGTGAATGTAATAGATTTGACTGGAATTTAAATTTGGCTCTCCAATTCCTCAATTTGAGCCACTATCCATTACTCCACTATGCCTCCTCTTAATTGACTGGGTGGTCGTAAGAGATGTAAAAAAAAAATGTTTTTTTACAGAGACTTTCTAAAAAGAAACATTTCTAAAATAATTTCATTCATTTGTGAATAAGTCCTGAAACTTTTATTAAAATTCAACACTTATTTGATTTTTGCAAGAATTTCCAAATCAATATATTTTTCATAGCAAAAATGATGCTAAAATTTCCTATATTTCTTTGGTCCCCCTTTGATGCAAGTAAAACAAGATTTTTAACCAAAATTTCAAACGTTCTAAAAAGGATCAAAAAATATAATTTAATAATGAAAAAAATCTTTTGATCTTTTAATGATGATAAAATTTTGTTTATATTAAGTTTAGGGCATTTTTTCATCACAGCATGCTCCTTTTTTAGTGAATTCTGTGGAGATCTGTACTTAACACCGAGGTATTAAGTACTAAAATCTCCTCAGATTCACTAAAATATCTGTTGATGTGAATGTTGCTGCTTGTCATGCTTGACTGCAAAGATAAGGACAATAGTCTGCATATAAATAATGCAAATAGTGTAACTCCTGATCCAAGAAATTCAGACAGAATTATTGGATTGATTTGTTTTTTTACAGCTTATCAAAACTTTGTGGGTCAATTAAAGCTGAAAAATATTTTTGATTATAAGGATATTGTTTTTTTGTATTTTTATTGCAAGTGAATATTGCATTAGGAGTTTTTTTTTTTTAGATAAAAGTTACTTTTCTAGTCCTACGATTTAACACATATCTGGGGAAAGAGATGGATTCATATGTTTTCCAACTGGAATTTGAACTTGGCTCTCCAATTTCTCATTCTGGGCCACTATCCATTGCACCACATCTATATCCCAGACAGAAAATAAAAAAAAACTTTTTGCTTGTAGACATTAAACAGGTTTTACACTCTTCCTATGATCTATGTTGTACCCAGCTCTCATTTGTATTCAAATGTATATAAAACCTTAGAACTGTATAGATCATTTTATATATTCTTTGAAATAGACTTGTATTTGTTTTGAAAAATATTTTTGTTTTATTAGGGTTTCTTGATCTAAATCACTTTGGGTACTAACAATTATATGTTCTACAGTGTGTAAGTATAGCTACTGCATGACATACTACCTCATGTAATATATGTTAATAACTCTTTGTCAAGTGAAGCTTGAGAATAGGCAACAGAGACATACACGTCCAACAGATGACTTGTCTCATTGTTATGAATACATGATACAATTACAAAGCTAAGAGATAATCCAAAAATGTTCTGATAGTCTTATTAGACTATCAGAACATTTATTAATCTATATTGAAAGTAACAAAAAAAATCAAAAGGACTTGGTATATGCTTCAGAATTTGAATTTAGAAGTAAGAGAATCACTATTTATATTAGTCAGGGTATCGGGAAAATATAAGTAACAGAATATAGGTAAAAAACAGTTAAACAGCTGAATCAAGAAAATTTTGGAAAATATTATTGAAACAAAGCTAAATTTTAGTTAAGAAACACTAAAATGATTTTCCTTTGGTCTTCCCTCTTAATGATGATAAAATTTTGTTTATGGCAATATTGAAACAAAGCTAAATTTTAGTTAAGAAGCACTAAAATGATTTTCAAGAGGATTCATAATTTAGAAAAATGTAGTTAGCTGAATGGTAATGGTGATTTTATCCATTTCCCTATAAGGAAATATTGGTATTCATACATTGAGCAGCCAGTACTGCTGTCAGTCAAAATTTATAGAATCTTGTTCTTAAAACCATTTTTCCAGGAAATATGTTTCTCAGGTCCTGTAGCTGTTATTGCTGTCACCAGTATTGTTGGGGGTTTTCATAACCTTTTTATTTGAAGCAATGTTAACATCTGGATGATGCCACTATTTTCTCAGAGTGACATGTGATATCCATTTTAGTTGTTGCTACTGTTAGTAGTCTTTAAGTGATATGGTTTTTATTATTTGGTACAGTTCTTGATTTGTGATTATAAAGCGCCAGTCCACAATGTTTGAAGGAGGATGGTTTTTGCCAAGACCCACAGGCTTCACTAGCTCAAAGACATTTTTAACCATTGATCAAAGAAAGCAGTCACATACAGCAGAGATTTTAAATATTTCTGAATAGGTTTGGCATTGTGCATGACATCCATATGAAAATCTTGTTCTGATAAGTCTATTTACAAACATGACTCAAGTTTTGAGGTTAATGTTTTTGGTTTTGTAGCAATTTGCAGTGTTGTATAGCACTACCTCTGGTTCAGCTTCTATGTTCAATTTCCTTTTCTCATATACTAAATTTGTTCTAACTGATCCATACACTGAGGTATTTGAAGTGTTTAGGGAAGAAATTAAGCCCTCAACAGGATACAGAAAGAGAAAAGCTTTTTCCATCAACAATAAGAGAGGATGACACTAAGCTACAATTGTTCCTTACCTAACAATCTGGTTAAGCAAAGATGTTAGAAGATCTGCTCTTACTGTTTTTTTTTAAATAACACCTCATTCTGAAGATTGTGTTTATTTTCTTATTATTAATTTTCTTTTTTCACTTATCTACTTTTAACAATTTTGTTTTTATTTTTCCATTCTTTGTTGCAATTTTCTTTCTCTCATAAAATGCATGTTTTCTTTTAGTCCTTCATTTCATTTTCTTTCCATTTTTCTAATAGTGTATTATCACAGATTTTCACCATTTTACTTCCTTTTCTGTAATCTTTTCCATATTTATTCTTTCTTTGACATTTTCTGTATCTTACAGCATCTTTGCTTGTTTCACAGTTTCATGCATTCGTCTTTCGCTATCTCTTTTGGAAAACCTGTATTCAGTAATGTCATAATTGAATACTTCAGTTTTCATTCTCTCAACCAATGTAAATCATTACCTCAAAATAAATAGAAGACTACATAAGAAGAACAATCTAAGAACAATGACATCTATAATTTAGCAAGTCAAAAATTGATTATCACCCAAACATTACAGCTGTAAGTAGAGACATTTAATTATGACCAATATAAGAAAATGGACATTTAATGGTGAGAAACTTAAGACCATTGCTTAAAGCAATTTATTTATTTTGATATATCTACTTCATTCTCTTAAATCTACATTGCTCTTTTGTTTGCATTTGGTTGATAATTTTCCTATTTGATGCCAAATTCAAGATTATTAATAATCACCAGAAATGATAAAATATCTGCATGTATTTTCTTTCAAAGAAGACATCAAATGCTTTGTAAAAGCCTATGATCTAGCCAACAAACTGTCTGTTAAGCAATATTTTGCCATCCATTGAAACCACTTTGAAAGGATATTTGTCGGAAGCTGGTAAAAGCCCAAGCTAATATTTTTCTGATGCCAAAATAATAGCTCTAAATGTGAGTAATCATTTGATTTTCATGTATTTTCCAACTTCAGACACTGTGAATTTCTACAGATATTTATCTTTGTGTTTATTTAGGGTCGAGGGATATACTTGCTAAAATTGATGTGCATAGACAAACTTAATGACTTGCTTTATATATATGATAAACTTGTGAGTATTTGTTATATATATATATATATATATATATATATGCAGAAAGATTTATGCTACTTTTGACAATATCATTCAGTCATATGCACAAATTTTTACATTAATTTTTTGTTCAAATTTAAGAAAAAATAAACAATTAATTCATATGAAAATATGAGGGCTGCTGAAAAATTCTCTGCCTGAAAACAGTCTTCGAAAAAAAATTGTTTGGTCAGTTTTTTGAAAGTGAACTGGGATGATAAATCTCTGGTATCTCATTGCATTTTTGACATAATAATGTACCAAGGAACCCTTCAAAGAAAAAGAAAATCTATTGTTTGTTCATTTGGTCAGATTCTGAAAATTGTGTTGGACAGAGAGATTTACAGCATCCCATTGGATATCTGAGGTAATAATGTTCCAAGAAGCCATTAAAAAATAAAAATCTGTTGTTTGTGTATTTGGCCAGATTTTTTAAAGTTTATTAAACAAAGAAATGTTTGATATCTGCTTGTAAATATGATTTAATAATTTACCAAGAAACCCTTTAAAAAAATCTATTGGGCATTTGGCCAAATCTTATAAAGTGGGTTGGCCAAATAAATATCCAGTATCCCCTTGTATATATGACACAATAATGCATTTACTAGTCTTTAATCCCATTCTTTTATTGACAAATATATTGTTGTATATTCATAGGTAACATTCATAAATATTTGGTCATTTAAATGAATGCAAAAAAAGAACTTACAAAAATCCATAAACATGCAAAATAGATATGTATATTTTCTAAAATTTTGGGTGAAGCAACAAATTGAAAAAAAATACAAAAGAAAAAAATCTGATGTTATCTACACTTGTTCAATGTGTTTCAATCTACCTGATCTGCCTTCAGTCATCTTCTTCTATATGCCATGTCCCTTCAGGACACTGGAGATCATGGCTCTCCACAATTTCCTGTCCTTTGTAGCTCTTAATAATTTTTGTATTTTTGTTATCTCTTCTAAACCTTGTCCTACCATCCATTTATTCAAGCTCGCAAGGTAAGTTATGCATTGTCTCTCTTGCCTTCAGTATGTCTTGTGAGTATCAAATTTTCCAAGCCCTATTTTCTCATTATGTGCCATAGAAATTTTAACTCATTCTGATAAATAAAACAAGTGTCCTTTTTATTTCCATTTTCTCTAAAACACCATTGTTGCTCACATGTTTCTCTCCATAGTATTCTCAGAATCCTTCTGTAGAACCACATTTCTGTTGCTTTAAGTCTCTGCTTTAAGACAATCTTAAAAATGTCACATTTTGAACTTGCCAGTTTTATTTATTTGAAACAAAAAATGTTGAACACAAGAAACTGGCAGAAATGTTTGAAAAAGATTGATTTGTTTTTTTACAGTTTATCAACCTTTTACACATTATTTAAAGTTAGAAAATATTTTTAGATGGTCATAAATTCTTGGAGATAGTAAGACTTTTATCAGTAAATCACTACTATTTAACACATAGCTAGGGAGAGAAGAGGAGGAATCATACCTTTTCCAAATGTATTTGTGCTTAATTGAATAAAAGGAACCCAACGAGAATTAGAATTTATCTCTCTCTGATTTGCAATTCTAAGCCATTATAAATTACACAACTTACAGCCTCTAGCATTTCTAAGTAGTCACACATCTAGGTACTGACCAAGCTCGATATTGCTTAACTTCAGTGATCATACAAAAAATACGCCTAAAATGTCCTTAAAAATGTGCTAGGCTCACTTTTTAGCCATTAATGAAAAACCTGCTCAGGATTTCAGATCAAAAATGATTGGTTTGAAAATGGAACATACAGTTTTGCAATAAATGGATATTTTAACTTGACATTATTTCTTATTCCTATAAATGTGATATTTTATGGATTTATGTGTCTAAGCAGAAAACTCTGTTTAAACTTTTGAAATTAATATTTGCTACCAGCCTAGAAATCAGATGTTTTATAGTCAAGAGTCATATTTTTAGTAAGACTTTCAGTATCTAGGCTGCAGACATTAAATTTCACCTTTTAAAAAAATCAGGGATATCTAATTCAACATTCAGACCAACTAAATGTAACATTTATTGTAATAACAAATACATACATACAGATCAATATCTCCAGCCTAAATTTGACCTCCCCACAAAAAATGAAATTTTACACCAGCCATTATTCCAAATGGAAATTAATAAAGTAATAAAACTTCATCCAAACCTCAGAGATCTTCTCATGGTAGAAGATCTAAAACATCATATTCTTCGCAATAATTAAACAATATTCTAACAAAAAACTCCAAACTACCACAAAACAATTCTAATATTGTCATCAGTTGAACTGATAAAACTTATACATACATAATTCTATACAAATTGGATTTTTTATATATATATATATATATATATATATATATAAAAAAGTTGACATTGAGGTCAGCACCAAGTGGCAACAGTCAGTCTCATGCTTGAAACACAGTTTTCATGGCCCGAAGAGTGTGCTTATGTATGTGATATAATGAAATATGCATACACCTGAGTTCCCCCTCACTGGAATATGATTGGCTGTTGTTCGTCATAAATACAGACAGACGTTTAAGTACAACAGAGCCTAAGTCTATGATGACACCCATTGGACTACGCCATTGGCTAACCTATTTGTCTACACCTATTACCTGCGACTACGACAAGTACCAGTCGATTACTGCTACCGTGTACTACTTGGTTACAGTAGCCAAACCACTTAGCTATTTCAATCAAATATATCCCTTTCCGGGACATATCAGTATGAAACAGACTGTTGTCATTCAATGTTGACCTCAGTGTCTACTTTTACATTTTTATATCTACATACACTCTATCTCTGATATTGAACACTTTTAAACATAAATATAGCATACCTTAAAACTTTATTTTTATCATTAGATATATATATATATATATATATATATATATACACTTACACACGCATGCATATAAATGTATGTGTGTGCATAACTTGATTAATACTAGTAAAAAGAAAAAAGATACTAATTTGAAATATTTACTCACTGTTGAGTTAAATTTTAACTTTTCTTTCAACTAAAGATGTATTGTAAAAGAAAATCAAGTGAAAATTTAATAAAGGTAATTTTTTACCTCATACAGAAAAATAAACAGTAAAAAAGTGTTTTAGGAAATTTATGTCATATCTTCAAGGAATATTTGCTACAATTTACTTTTGTTCTAAAGACAACTTCATGTACATTACCAGATTGTTCATACTGCTTTACCAAATATTGTATTTGATATAAATGGTATTTATAGAAATATTAGTTTAAATACTTGAAGTTTGTTTTTTTTTCATTTGTGCCAAACTTGATCCAAACAATTTGGAATAAGGAATATACTTAATGGTAATCTTAGATGTTTGCTTATAAGGAAACATTCAGCATGGATTGACCAAGTAGCCATTATGACTGTTGGTTGAAAATTATTAAAATCTTTGTCATAAAATGATTTTTCAGGAAAATAGGTCTCTCAAGTCTAAAATAGGTTTGTCTAGTCTGTTATCATTCTTTCCAGCACTGATGGAGGCTTCTTTCCTAACCTTTTGTTTAAAGTAGTGTCAAACTTCTTGACTATACCATTATTTTCTTTTTGATTTACATGTGATATCCATTTTAGTTGTTGCTATTGTTAAAAGTCCTCAAGTAATGTAGTTTCTATTATTTGGTACAATTGTTTCTGATTCTGTAGCACCAGTCCACAAGGTTCGAAAAAGTGTGGTATTCACCAAGACCCACAGGCTTCACTCACTCAAAGCCATTTTTAACCATCGATTTGTGAAAGTAGTTGCATACAGCAGAGTTTAGATATTTCTGAACAGGTTTGGCGCCATACATGACATCCATATAAAACTTTGTTGTCGTCGAATAGAATATTTATAAGTATTCTTATTCAACAAACAATGACAGGTATAAATTAGCATCTCATTAGAAGATATTGTGTGTGTGTGTATATATATATATATTATATAGGCAAAAATATATGTAAATATATATCAGTGAATATAAAAAAAAAAGAAATTTTCGTACTGGCTACTATTCAGCAACAACTTTTTAAAAATATGTTTATTCATTACATTCTAAATGAATTTATGAAACTTTAACTGTAAAAAGTGATTTAGCTTGTCTACAGTTACAGTACATTATTTTTAAGTCAATAGTTTAATATGAAATTATTGTTAATGTATTTATAGAAAATTTATTTTTTGTAATCAGAAATTATAATTTTTAAAAATTATCTTGCTGTAAGAATAGCAATGATGAATTTGTGCAATTTTTTTTATTCCAAATTCCATTGAGTTGGATCACATTCCCAAAATGTTTACTTCTCAACAATTCTTCAGAAACATTTTTTTAAAAATTCTAACTACAATTATATTTTTAAGTTTAAAATTTATAACATAATTATTGTATTTTTAAATATCTTATGACTCTCTTTGAGCACAAATGTCACTACTCCATGTAGTCTGAATATGAAGCACCTATTTCTCTTTTTGACCAATGTTTAAGTATATCTAAGTGATAGTTGTGTGACAAAGTGAGGATCTTTCTTTTGGAGAGAAGTCATTAAAAAAGATTCAATTTCCACCAACAATTTTCATCAATTTTACAATATTCTGAGGATTTTCATTTACAGTTTGGATTTAAATATTCACTTTGCTTTTTAAAAATAATTTTGGTTTCATTTAATTTTAAACATCTCACAAATGGGGCGATTTAAAAAAAAAGGCACACATAAGTATTTGGAAGATGTTAACACAAGCAAAAGAATTGGAAATATAAGTAAGAAGCAAATAATATAGGTTTTAACAGACTTTTAAAATATTTTCATAATTAAGAATTCAGACAGGCGACAGGTCAAGTGAAGTATAAAATCATTTTTTGTTCTTAAAAAATATTCTTTTTCCAATATCAAGCATAAATAAAAGTAAAATTGCTGTTTTTTCTTCTCTTTAAATAAAGCAAGCAATTGATGAATCAAAATTTATAATTTATTCATCTTTCAAACAACAATATTTAATGAATTAAATTCTTACCTTTTATCAACATGGTGAAGTTGAATGTTCTCAAATTCAATCCTAACTTTTTCTCCAGGTAATCCTTCAAATATAAACTGACAACTTGCTCCAGGGGGATAATTCTGAGGATACCTGGGTGAAAACAAACCTCCACTCTTAGTTGAATTTGTACTAATAAAAGAATAGGTACATGGAGTGCCAGTTTCACGGATACCATCTGTAACAAATTTGCCTGAAAAAGAAAACAAAAATAGTAATTAAAAATTTGAAAGTATTATTTAAAAATTTAAGAAATTATTAAAATTTACAAAAAAATTATTGTTTAAATTTAAATTGAAATACTGAATATATATAAAGAGTTCTGCCCCCTGAAATAAAGAAATCTGAAGAGAATATTTTCATTACCTGTGAGTAAAAAAATGAGTTATAAATGAAATGAAACTTGTATTTATTTTGTAATAATGTTCTGAGGCTGAGATAAATAAATGTTTGTGCATAAAGAAAATCAAAAACAACTTATTTGTCTTTTACATAATTGATATAATGGAATAACCTGTCACTTTATCCCATAAATATAGCACACCTTAAAACTATATTTCTTCATATATATATATATATATATATATATATATATATATTAGTGTGAGTAGTATAAATAATATTAATGTGGAAGGTGAGGCTGAGTTTAATTCTTGTCAATCCTGTTTCATTCATTTTTCACTATTGCCCTTGTACTTCCTCTACCTATAGGTTAAATAACAAGACAAACTAGGCTGTCATGTCTTTGGTGAAAACCAGCCAAACAGAAAGAAAACCTCTGAATTCTAACTATGTCTTTCCTGGAAGCATCATGTTTAAGTACTATACTTAAGCTCTAAAATTATTCTGAAGTGGTTAAACTGAGTTAAAATATAACATGGAAAAAGTTGTTTTAATTTTTTGTACACTGTACATCATTTCTGTGTTATCACTTCTTTTGAAAAGTATGGCTAATTCTACACAGGTCTACACCACTGTAATGAAGTCATTTGTGTGTTTAGTCTAACAATTCAGTTTAGAGCTGAGTTGTTGGAACCCCATATGTTCGACTTGACATTATTCTAAGAATGCCATTGACTGAACATGCGAGTAATGATGAAGTTTTAATGAAAATGGGAACGAAAAGATAACTTATACTCAAAATCAGAAAGAGTTTGAAATTTATCTAACATATAATGAGGAAAGAAAGATGAGACAATTTAACATTTCATGGGACATATTGAAAGCAAGAGAGACAGCAGGAAACATCTAGTGCAAATGGATGGCTGAACTGGTACTGGGAGTAATTGTTAAAAGACAAATATTACTAAAAGCTGCAAAGGATAGGAAGTTGTAGTGGGGCCATGATTGTCCACATCCTGAAAAGACTCTAGTAATGGTGAGGTTAGCTATTTTTTAAAAGAAAATATAAAGCATATCATTGATTGAACAGTTAATGCTACTGTTAGTTGAAATTTATAAATATTTCTCTTAAAATAGTTTTTTCATACATTAAATCTTTCAAGGCTACTGTTATAGCTCTTTCTAATACTGATGGCAATTTCTTTCCTAATCTTTTATTTAAGGTAGTGTGGAAAGTCAATGTCTTGATTATCTCATTGTTTTCTAGTTACATGTGCTCGCCATTTTAGTTGTTTTGCCTATTAATGTCATCTTTGCTTCTATGAAAAAATGCATTTAATATAATGATTTCCTGAAGAAAAGAGCATTAAATTAAAGAAATAAAATCTGTTTTATTGTTTGACTATTTACCTTATAAGCTGTATAAATTACTGTTTAATACTAAATCTTTTTCATCTTTTCTGTCCAGAGAGCAATTCCTTTCATTAACTATAATTGAGCCTATCTGCTGTCAAGAATTAAACCTGTGTAATGGTTACTGTAAAATTTAATTTTCTATTTTAAAAGCATCTATCTGAACTTCTGAGAAGAAATATTTTAGTTCTTCTGTTTCTATTTTCAAGCCAATATCTTTATCTTTGTGTCTTTGTTGGTTTATTATTAATCTTTGTGCATTGTCTCAAGATTTAAGTATCTTCCTGATTTGGTATAATTTTTCAGACTCTTCCTTTTTATGTGTTCCACTGGGTTTGGGGTGGAAAGATATATGAGAATGGCCACTGAAAATTCAAAAGCAACACAAAGACCACACAAGATGTGATAAACTTAACAACTTATTTATTCAAACTGTCCACTGGATCTGTCTTGATCCCAGCATTCCCTATTTAGACCAGAAGTGCTTACAATCATCATAATAATCAACATTATTGATGTTTTTTTTTGGTTTGTTTTTTTAGTCATTTCACCCCTAGCAAGGCGGGAAGCCACTAGCACGCAAGGGGTTACAGAGGATTTGGAGTGAGAGCAGATAGGAATGATAGAGGAGAGGATGAGGAGAAGGATAGTGGATAGATCAAGGCAACTAGGGATGTCAATTGACATTACATTTGAATAGTTGAATGTTGGTTATCAAGGTTTTCCACAACTTTCTGTCTTTTGTTAGAGTAACATTTGATTATATAACATCCATCTTTTTCTTTGTTCTACCATTTATTTACACAAATCTAATAATTGGGTTACTCACTGTTCCCCCGCAATTCTATTGCTTTCAGTATAACTTATGAGTATTAAATTCCTCATGTTTTCCAGAAATTTCAACTCTTTTTGAGTATCAGTTTTCTTGTTGTTCCTATTATCCTTAAAACTTCCTTCTTGCTCACATGTTCTAACCATGGTATTCTTAACATTCATTAGTAAAACGACATCTCTGCTGTTTCTCATCTCTTTTACATTTCTGAGAAATTGTCTAGTATTCACTGCTATATAAAAAACTAGATAATATCTAACAGTTCTGTTTCTTTGCTTTGTTTTCCAAAAAAATCTTTCTTATTAGCAAAATAATTGTGCTGATAAATTTTTCAACCTTCCTTAGATAAATACGGTAAGAAAATATTTGGTATTCATTAATAAAACAGTCAGTGCTACTGTTGCTTGACACTTATAAAATCTTAAACAATTTTTCAGGAAAATCGGTTTCTCAGGTCCACCGTTATCGCTCTTTCCACGAGGCTCCTTCCTGACTCCTGTTTGGAGTAGTGTGGAACATCAACATCTTAATTTTGTCATTATTTTCTTTTTGAGTTAAACATGGTATAATTTTAGTTGTTGACTGCTGTTGAAAGTTCTTGTGTGATGGCGTTTCTGCTATTTGGTACATTCTTTGTTTGTGGTTCTGTAGAACCTGTTCACAAGATTTTTAAAAGGATGGTCCTCTCTAAAACCTACAGGTTTCATTTGATTGAAGCCATTTTGATCATTCATCTGAAAATGCAGTTGTATGTAGCAGACAGTTGAGATATTTCTGAATGACTTTGGTGCTATGCATGGCATCTATATGAAAGTCTTGATCTGACAAGGTTATTTAAGAACATGACTTGAGCTGCACCCAATCTTAGAGTTAATTTCATGCTGTATTTTTTCCATTCCT
Source organism: Acanthosepion pharaonis (assembly GCA_903632075.3). NCBI lineage: Eukaryota > Metazoa > Mollusca > Cephalopoda > Sepiida > Sepiidae > Acanthosepion > Acanthosepion pharaonis. Next base: position 1,323,973 of record CAHIKZ030001890.1, read on the forward strand.
TTGTTCATTTTCATCTCTTCAAAAGAAGATAATAGTTCAATAAAATCCTGAGAGTGAATCTTATATTCCTCATTGATACTTCTAACAAGAGACATAACTACTCAGTCCCAGTTGCACTGGTATGTTCTACATGCAGAGAGGAGAATGAGGAAGAAAAGATATAGTAAGCCAATTCTAAAGATAGAATACAGAACATATCTTTGGAAGAGCAAAGAATGTATTGGCTAAAATGTTATGTTAAAAACAACGAAGATGAAGTCCCAAAAATAAATGCAATAAGCATTTTTGCTTTTAGGATATTTACAGAAATTAGTTTCCTTTTTAAATTCTTATTTTTTTTATGATATGTAAACTTAAATTAAATTTAAGATACTTTGAAGCATAAACATGATTAAAAAATGAAAAAGAAGAAAGAAATTAGAACGGAGAGAATTAAAAAATAAATAATGAACAAAATGATGAAAATAGAATGAAGCATTAAAGAATAAATGTCAGAAAGAAAAACAGATGGAAATTTTCTAAATAATACATAAGTGCAAAATAAAAAGAAAGTGAATATTAATCTAAAGGAAAACAAAGTTTGCTTTTTTTACATGTCATTAATGCTTTCTGTTACTTAAAAAAGAGAAAAATATATTTAATGATTTAGCTGTTAAAAAGTGCCCAATAGCATATATTTTTTGCAAGAATAATGAAGAAAATAACGGTGACATATTTATTAATAGAAAAAAAAAAATTGCAGATTCAAATTCGGTTTGGGAAATGAAAATCTCCATACACATGATTAATACAACTGCAAAAAGAAAAAAATTACAGAAACTGGTCGTACTTTATGAAATTTGACACAAGGCTACACACTTGCACTTTAAACTATGATTTGAATCTCACCATGGTCAATTCTCCAGGGAAGTGACTTCTTTATAATATTGACCTAGAGAGAGAACCTAGCATATGACATCAGTAAGAAGCACCTGGAAAGCATACCACAGATTGACCCAAGTCTTGCAATTAAAACAGAGTAAAAAAAAAAAGAAAAACTTTTTGGAAGACATTGATGTTATTACTCAGACTGTTATGTGCCACATGTGAAACACGCACAGGCGATCATGTATTATTTGATACATGACTGACAAGGCAGATTTTTTCCCACAGTAGGTCACCATTCCTTTCTACAGTAGACCAGTTGCCCAGGGTATATCCTGCTATTTACCCATAGCTGGGGAAAGAAGAGGATTCATACTTTTCCCATGTAAGCGAATGTAATCGATTCAATTGGAGTTTGAACTCGGCTCTCCAATTCCTCAATCTGAGCTGCTATCCATTACTCCACCATGCCTCCTATATATTCAGTAGTAACCATGAATCAGACTTTTGTTCAATACCTGAATGTGTACTCTCTCCTAGAAACAGTCATTCAGTATAATTGCAGTATAAACCCCAGTTTTACTCTGTGGGTGTTGAAGAAACAAAGAACTCCTAATTACCACATCAGACTAGCATACTCAGAATATATACTTTGAATCAGAAAAAGAGAGTTGAAATTTCTAAGACTCATTATGAGCAAATGAAGGGTTTCAAAATTTGATACTTGCAGGACATATTGAAGGCAAGAGACAAACTGTGAATAATCTACCTCATGATTTTGTGTCAATTGATGACAGAACTAGGAGGAATAATAAAATGCCAAACATTGATAAAAGCTACAAAGGATAGAAAGTTGTGAAGAACCATGATTACCCAAGTCATGAAGTGACATGGCATAGAGAAAATTAAGAATATGTATTTTTTTCTAATGAATAATAAATGCACTCTGCAGTTATCCAAGCACTATATTTGTAGGTAAATAATAAATCAATTCAATAAAAATGCCATTGGCTTCAACCATGACTTCCAGATGATTTCAGAATTTCCTGCATCTCTTCTGGATGGTCACATAATAATTAAGGGGGTTACAGTCTAGGGAGTTAGGTGAGCAGATGTAAGGGGTGATGTGGTCACAGAAATTGTCTGACAGCCATGATTGGCTTTTCCTGTTTGTCTGACATAGTGCAGAGTCTTGTAGCCAGAGAGAGGGTCTTCCAGCAGCCACTCTCTTGACCCAGGACAGCACTACCTCCTCAAGGTACTTGATAAAGGCCTCCATGTTGCCATGTGAGAGAATGAATGGAAGCATTACATCACACATTGCTAGTGACCACTCCAAACACCTTGGCAACTCTTTCTGCATCCTTTGCACTGTCCTCAGATTGACACCCAAACACTCTGAAAATTTTGTATTGGAGCTTCTGATTTGAATGCCAAGTAAACCAGCATGCCATTTCCAAATTTCTGTTTGAGTGAATTGCATCATGGTGCTGTTTTTTTCTCACTGATGGTGCCCAACTGACCCTACTATACTGTGCAGTCAACAAAATAAAAAACAATGTGCATGCATGAAATTAATGGTACAAAATAGCAACAATTTACCCATCGCACCCACTTTTTGTGCATGTGTGTGTGTATACATACATATGTATATATATATATATATAAAATTATTACTTGAAATGGTATTATAGTGGACACTTTGCATTTGAAATAGACATTCCATTTTTATTTATTAAACAGTATGTATTATATCTATTGGCTTGTGCATTTGAGAAATCTTAGCTAAAAAAATATCTTCCCTGGCAGAGAATGAACCAACATCCTTCCTTGCAGGGGAAGCCATTGCTTCATCCAACAGGTTTTAGCACTCATCCACAAAAAATGTTAAAGCAAACAAGGTTCTATTTTCCCTTTTTAAGGAAAGCACATCCTCTTCACCCAGATCATTTTCTATACTAAGATTTCTTGAATGTGCAGCAGCCACTCTCTTGACCCAGGATATGATACACACTTTTTAATAAGCAAAAAGGGATGTCTGTTTGAAATATGAAGTGTCCACTATTAGAAAGTTTGCTTAATAAATAAGAGATAAAAAAATAATTATCTGCTAATATTTTTCTTAGGGAAAAGGGATTAGTAAAATTGGAACAATATCTATTGCTATTGTTATATCAAGTGATACTGACACAGGTAAGTCATTGCCTTCAGCTGCTATATTCAGAATGTCTAAACAAGTAGGTAAATTCTGGAAAGGTGTATGGCGTGCATAAAGCTGGATGGCATGACTGAAGATATCCTGTCATGATGAATGATCATTTCCATTGAAGTTAACGATATATTGGAATATATTTATGAGAATATTGCTCTTTCATATATGTGTCTCTGTATACATTCATTGGAACCCATAAGAACTAGAAAGGAAACAGAGAGACTGATTGAAAAATAGAAGCAAGCAAAAATGATTAACAAAAGCTAAAATAAAAAGAAGACAATAATTCAGCTCAGAATAAAACCAGGAAGAATTCTTTGGTAAAGTGATGAAAAATAAAAGAGAAATAAAAACCCACCCAAAATAAATCAACCAGCAAAGGAAGGAAGTGATCAGGCAAGGTTCTTAAACAATAAACCTTAGCAGCCATAATGCATGAAGCTTGAGCAATATTTTTTGTGCACTCTGTCTACTAGGAAGTCAGGGCATTGTGCTTCTCAAATGGAAGCATTGTGACAAGTCACCAACAGAAAAAAAATGTTAAAGTGGCCAGCTGTGAACATATTAAATAAAGTGGTTTCAAACAGGGTTGTTGAATATGCATGGAATGAATAAAAACTATTTGCTTTTCAATAATAATAATTACTATCATCCCCCAAAATTATTAAAGTCTTTGTGGCTGATGTAAGAGGAGAAATAATATTATGGTGTATAAAAGTATATTTATTTCTTATTGATCTTTGATCCAAAATGCATTTCATGTACACATCTAATGCTTCTCTAAGATATACATCCATGCACCTGTAGAGACAGTTGTGACAAACTGGGTTTTACGTATTAATCAAATACCATTAACTCAACTGTCAAGTACTTGAGGTTAAGTTTTATAGGATTTTAAAAATATGAAAAATAATGTACCTTTTATGAGAGGAAATGCAGTTTGAAGATCATTTGAGACATGGTGATGATTTCTATGCCCACACACTTTATGTCTATAAACACTCCATATATATATATATATATATGATAAAAAATATAGTTTTAAGGTATGCTATATTTATAGATAAAAGTGCTCAATATCAGGGATAGAGCATGTGTAAATATAAGAGTGGACATTGAGGTCAATGTCAAATAGTGATGGTCTGTTTCATGCCACATGATAAAATATCACATTTCAGTTTCATTGAAAGAGTGTCATAAAATAATTCAATATATTTCATTTTATGATAAATTGTATCATATTTAAACTTTCTTTGCTTTCTCAGTGTACAATTTGGCCATTAGTTTAAAGGAATTCAAGACAAAAATGTTGCACGAGATAAGAACATAGCTGGCATCATGCATTCAGCATTGTAATAAAATAATGCCAATGCAAGTTGTCCAAAGAAATGAGTCTGTTATGATTCTTTGCAGTTTAATTTGAACTTTTACAAATGAATTAACTTTAGCAATATATTATTTCCAAGTATTTTCATTCTTGTTGATATTTTTAAAAGTATATTGAATGCTGAAAATATCAAATAACCAGTAGGAATTATTTTTCAGTGAAATATCATTAATTCTGAAACTGAACTTTCAAAATATCTTTTGTTGAAGAATTGTCTGCAAAAACTGCCTGAAGGAAATTTTGCTTAATCTTACACTATCTTGGGTTCAAGAAAATGTGAGAAATTCAATAGGAAGAAAAGAGCTTGGCATAATTGACTTTGCCTTTTGCTTCTATGTTTTCTTAAGTTCTTCTGTTTATTCTTCATAAACTCCTGCCACATTTCAGACAGCAACTTTATGGCTTGTGTAATGAAAATAAATTTAAAAATATAAGCATCATCTTTTTTCTTACTGAAAAGGGCATTTTATTTAATACACAAAAAAGAAGCATATTCAACAGTGTGTTTGCAATCAAATTCTCCTTTTAAGGTAAATTTAAATAATATGAAAAAGATTGCTACACAAGGACATATATTCCCTATTTGTATTTGCATTATAAGCCCTATTATATCTATGATATAGTAAAATTTTAATACGCAGATGGAACAGAATAACTGCAAAAAAGAAATAAAAACCATTCTTTATACTCAAACAGATTTCTATAGTTAATTCATATATAAAATTATATACAAACATTCACACTTGTCCAACACAATGAAACTATAACACATGTATACAACAACAAGCAGTGTGAAAATAAAGAAACATAAGGTTTTTTACAAGCTCCTGGAGGATTCTTCTAGGTTTCTAGAGAAAACATTTTTCATGATGGGAAAATAGCAAGGCTATGTGGTGTAAACATGCTTATATTTCCCAAAAAAGAATTTGAGCAGATCAGATTTATCTTCTACATCTCTGGTGAGGATATATTTTTCAACAGGTAAGCAGTGAGTCATGTGCATTCCCCAAACAGGAAAACTGCAACCTGAATATAGTTTCTATATTTCCCACTAGGGGAAATGGGCTTCTGCACACCCAAATGGCATCTGATCCAAGAAGGATGGTCTTGCCTTGCCCAACTTGGCTTCATGTAGCTAACTAAAGACTAACCACTTTCATCACTCTTTGAACAGATGTCACTCAGCAGTCATCACGTAACCCTCATCAGTTTATCTCAACCAAAGGGCGATAATAGCCTTATGTATTGCTACATAGCTTTTCGAGTAAAAGCTCATGATAATTTTTTGAAATGTGAAGACATTCAAATATAAGATAACTAATGACTTTTAATACTATAGAGATGCTCCATTGAAGCCAGTCAGAAGTCATGACTGGTTTTACTGACAGAAGTGGAATATTCATTTAAGAACAAATGTAAAATTTCTGAATTTTTTATAAGAACTTAAGGAAAAGTTACATTCCTGTTTATATATATATATATATATATATGTAAAAGTGAACATAGAAGTCAACACTCAGAGGCAAGAGGCTGTTTCATGCTAGACACAATCATCAGTTCACTGATTGTGTCTAGCAGGAAACAGCCTGTCTCTGAGTGTTGACTTCTATGTTCCTTTTATATCTACTTTTACATATGCTCTATGATATTGAGCACTTTATCCTATCACAACTTTAAAATTTATTTCTATATATATATATATATATATATATATATATATATATATATGCATATATATTTTGTGTATATATATATATGTATGTGTGTGTGTGTGTGTATATACATATATTTATGTATATATATATATATATATATATGAAAGTGAACAATGAACTCAACAGAGGCCACAGGCTGTTTTATGCTATACACAATTGTCAGGCAGCCTGACGATTGTGTCTAGCATGAAACAGCCTGTTGCCTCTGAGTTTTGACTTCAGTTTTCACTTTTATATTTATATTTACTTATGCTCTATCTCTGATATTGAGAACTTTATTCCATAAATATAGCACACCTTAAAACTATATTTCTTCTCATATACACAGATAAATATACATATATGCAAACACATATATAAAAAATGTACAGTAGAAGTGCTGCTTGGAGTGAGAAATCAGGTACCTGAGTTAAATTTCATTTGAACTCATTCCATACATTTATACTCAAATATGATTGGGAAACATCTGAACCCATTTGTTCATCTCCCTTGAGCTATGTATTTAATAAAAGAGCAGATACTTCTCTTTAGCTTTATTTGGCAACTAGTTCAAGTGTAGGACAACTCTAAATTCAAACCTGACAAGAGTTGTTTGGAAACCAGTTCACTGTATATGGTTCTTCTGAAAAGTGTGGTTGATTCTGCATAATCCTTTGTGACAATAATCAAATTTTGGCCATTTCGTTCTAAGAACTGAGCTGCTGGACCCTCATTTATCAAAAACAATAAATGTGTCCATTTTTATAAGAAGATATGCATAAATGCATCTTCAGTGGAGTCTGATTAATACTTCCACACGATATACACTTACTAAAACAAAATGTATGAGAACAGGATCAAATTCACATTCTGTTATTCTTATACAAATATGTTTTAAAGTAATAAGGAAAAAGGAAATTCCACTGAATAAAATTATATATGTGTATATGTATATATAGAAAGAGAACATTTGAACTGGCATTACAAATTACAAATGAAGAACTGTACCAGATAACAGAAAACCATATAACTTGGGGACTTTCAATACGGGCAATAGCTATAATGGATATCAAATGTAACTTTAGATAATCCGCATTTTGACTTTCCACACTAGTTCAAATAAAAGGTTAGGAAAGAAACCCCCATCACTGTTGGAAAAAGAAATAATAGCTACTAGATCTATTGTATTGAAAATTGTTTTAACAAAAAGACTTTAGGAATTTCAACCAAAAGTAGTACAAGCTGCTTGGTCAATGAATGGTGACTATTTCCTTATAAGGAAATGGCTTATATTACCATTACCATTCAGTCATTTTTAAATCAGTAAAGAGATCTCTTGCTTGATTGAAATCAGAAATGTGGCCTTGTGGATGATGAATCGTAATGCCCCTGCATGTGAATGGGGCATCATATGCAAATGTAACTGGAGTAGATAACACTGTTCCATTTTAATAGCTCTATCATATAATGAGACTAAGTGATAATATATGATCTCAGGTTCAGATAAGAAAAAACAAGAATATGGTACAGTATGATGCCTAATTAAAAGAAAACATGGGAAGAGTATAAAAGATGAAAAACAAAGTATCTATATATTAATATGTCTACTTACAAGAAATTATTTATTTGATCTTAAGGCATTAATCTGAAGGAAAATAAAAATAAGTTGCAACATTGATTTTTCTTTTATAGATTTTGAATAACCAAATCCCAAATTAATTTTGAAATCATGACAAAACTTTCAGAGCTTTCAAAATACAAATAAAGTACTTGCTTTTGATCTATAAACAGATATAATCAGAGCATAAACATTATTTTTGTCCATATCATTTTTATTAATTTTAAATTCAAGAAACATTTTTCATGCTCCATCTCAGAAATAAAGAAAATTCCTACTTTCAAAATGCCTTCAGTAAATAATTAGCTAATTTTCATAAATTATCTAAAATATTTTATTTTTTATCTTTATAAAAATATTTAATGTTTGAATAAAACAAATTCTCAACAATTTTTTTCCAGTTTTCCAAGAATGGCACATTCTTGGAAAACTGGAAAAAAATTGTTGAGAATTTGTTTTATTCAATTATTTGTTTTATTAATTTGTTTTATTAATTAAACAATTGGCTCTGTATTTCCTGTCACAGTGGGCACCACTGTGACAGGAAATACAGAGACAATTGTTTAATTAATATTAAACTTTTCTATGGGAAACATAAAACTGAAAGTGAGTTACACAAGTAAAGAGTGTGAGAAAAAAAATGTTAGAATAGAACATATGGTTACATGTAGCTAGTCCAACAGTAAAATGATCAGACCAATTTGCCAATCTAGTACTAAACTTAAAATCATGCAGTCAAGGCACCAAAGAGAACATCTCATTAGAACAATTGCCATGAACATCTTTGCAGAAAAGACAGAGGAAAGCTATGACACATTGGTGGGGAGGTAATTCAAGTTGAGATGGATGGATTACATTACAGAATCTTCTTTAGATTATATTAAAAATCTCAAGATATATAGTAGGTGTACCAGACCAGATATGGCAGATATATTCCATGTACAGACAAATTGTAGATTTATAAATAGGCAAAATAGATTCTGATGAGAAAAATTATCTGGCACAACACAGTGAACCAATTTTCCTAACAGTAGATAGAGCAATTGATTCAGTATAATCAATCCACTTCATGTCAGGGGAAAACATGAGCCCAAGAATGCACAGAGTTGCTCTTCTGATGGAAGGCACAAAAGGTTGGTGATTAAATGAAAGCAGTTTTGTTTTGGAGATGTTTAAATTTCCAAGCCATTCCTTGCACTAGTTAACCACTGACTGGAGTTCCTTTTGGAGAGTAGCTGCCAGTTTTACATTGTCAGACCTGTTGGACTTGCTACTAAGAGAAGAGTAAATAGCTGTGTCATCATCATAAATGCTTAGTTGGGAACTGATAACATTGAGAAGTTTGTTGATGAAGATAAGAAACAATGTTGATTTGAGGATAGTGCCCTGACAGACCTTCTCATTATTGTGAAATAAATTAGAAGCATGCCCATTCAACACAATCTTCATTATATGATTTGTTAAGAATGATTGGATTAAGCCAAATATTTGTTAAAAAATACCATAGCCCTTGAGCATGTGGAGAAGGCCAGCATGCCAAACCATGTTGAATGCCTTTGAGATCTCTAGTCACAGCTTGAGCCTTGCCATTCTTAGCTAAAGCCTGATAAGCAAATTCATTAATAGCCATTAAGACATTGGCAGCAAACCTGGAAAAATGAAAACCACTTTTTTCATCTAAATGAAGGCTGTGTGAGTGAAATGCTTAACCAGTTCAGTGTTGATTAGAACATTTAATACTTTGCGAAAAGTGGTAAAGACTACCATGACAATAAATGAATATTTATAATGTTTCCATAAAGAAATTCTCAACAATTTGTTTCCAGTCTTTCAAGAATAGTGCCACTAAAACAGAAACTATAGAGATGATTGTTTAATTAATACACATTAATGAATTTTTCTTTGTTTTACAAATTTTTTTGAGGTTGACTCTTGAAATACCATAAACACAGTGTCTTCTTCTATGGTTATTTTCTAAGCAGAGCTTAGATGTGGCAGAAAGTATGGGGCACCTAGTGAGGATCAAACTCACTTTTCAGTCATAGCTAAACTAGCAAGTCAAGCTTGCTAACCATTACACCATGTCGAAATGCTTGCACTGTCTTCTTCTATGTGCTGTGTCCCTTGAAGACAATTGAAGTAACAGTTTTCCATGACTTCATGTCCTTCCTAGCTTGTAGCAATGTTTTTTTAACTATCCTTCCAACTCCCTGTTGTGCCATACATTTACACAACTTTAGTAAGTAATGTTAATTGCTTTTCTCACTGTCTTTTTTGACTTCAGTACATCTTGTGAGTATGATATTTTACAAGCCTTCTTTTCTCATTATCTATCTTAAAAATTTCAACTCTATCTTTCTGATTCTAAGTTTAAATGTTCTTTTTGTTTCATTTTCTTTAAAACTTCATCGTTGCTCACATACCCCATTTGTGAGGAAATTGTCTAACATTTTCTGTGATATAGGAGAATTGATATTGTCAGTTCAGTACTATAAAATAAATGGATTTATTCTTTTTGCTTATCGAAAAAGATGAGCTGTGATTAATAAATCTTGAAACTGCCACAGTTAAAATCTACTAAGTGTATCAAATTATGTATTTTGAGTTGATACCAATCTCTGTTTTTTTTTATTACTGTTGTTCATTCAATATGGCAGAAGATTGCGTTCAAGCATGAAACAGACTGTTGCCACCCATTGTTAACCTCATTGTCCACTCTTATCTTATTAATTGTCTATATGTACTATCCCTGTTAATGGACACTTTTACGTATAACTATACCTTAAAACTATATATATGTCTGTTTTTTTTCTAGTTATATCCATCTATTAGGTGGTGGCTTGCAAATCCCTGTTGCAGATGCCTGATCAGGCATATTTGTATTTCTTAACAACCACAGAGAAAATTTGTGGTTTATACTGCAATTATATCAAGTAGTTCCTTCTTAGTTTCTAGGAGAGAGTACATAACCTTGCTTGATTATTATTATTATTATATATATATATTATTATTATTATATATATATATATATATATATATATATATATATATATGTATGTATGTATGGCATTTAAGTCATCTGAAGATCACATGAGCGGGAAACTCAGGTAACGACTCAAGCTGTCCTTTGATAGAAGTTAACACTGTGAAGAGGTTTTTTTTTCTCTGTTTTGGTAATCTAGGCATTAAGCACTTTACTGAGTCAGTAGGTGAGCAGCCTTTAAGTCTTTTTCTTCCTTTATTTGAGATTTTCTCTTGATTAGGGTGTGAAGCCTTTTGGTTTCATCAACATATTTGGTGTTTCTTTAATATATATATCTGTGTGTGTGTGTATAATCATTTTAACCCCAAACAAGGCAATAAAGCCACTAAGATGTGTGGGGTTACTTAATATGAGAGAATATGAGAAAAAAGAACATTAAAAAGAGAGAACACTAAGAACAGGAATTAAGACGATAGAAGATAATGATTATCATTGGATTTAAATTTTTCATGATAAAAATTTGTTTGAAAAGCAAGAAATCAGAATATATTTCCACAAGTGGGAAGCACGAGAGAAGAAACTCTTAGCCTAGAACTCTGTTATATTGAGTCATTTCAACTGTAAATTGATGAAATCTTTGTGTCAAGTTAGTACTGTGATTAAATTCATAAAGTTGAGGTACCAAAGAGAAATGTTCATTAGAACAATTAGGAAAATATTTATAGAAAAGCCACAGGGAAGCTATGTCACTAGTGATTGAAGCTGAGATGTCAGGGCCAATAACATTGCATATTTTTCTTTATATTTTATCTAGTCTCTAAATACATAGCTGAAGCACCAGACCCAATATATATTTAGAAAAATGCAGAAATAAAAACAGACACATCTCTCAACATATATCTGTGTAACAGAATAACTTGTACATTAATATTCCATTTAAAAACAAAAGCAATAAAAAATGCTAAATTACTAAGCAGTTTTTTGTGGCTTTTCATCTCTTTTTAGAAACATTGTCTTATTTGTTCATCTCCATGTTTTTGTATTTGCTAGTCAGTATATTTTAGGAATATCTTGTGACTTATACAAGTTACCTTTAAACATTTGATTGGATACTTTATTTCTTTTAGCTCTTCAGTGTTTCTTTTACTGCTAAAATTATATGAAATTTACAATACTTTTTGCATTCATTTACATTGTCCCAAACATTTTTTTGCATGAAGTATATGCTCTTAGTATTTTTATTTAACCTGTTTATATATATATATATATATATATATGTATATAAATAAAAAGAAAGAACAGTAAGGTATATAATCCGGTGTTCTTATAGGTATTTTTATTCTTACAAAATAGTGCTCGATGTAAATTTACAGAGCATTAATATCATAAATTAATTGATTTAAAATGTTTTTTCCACTACACAGTTCTAACCATGTTCCAAAAATGGAAGCTAAAAGCCACAAATTTAATTTTGCAATTAAATTAAAGACATTAGTTCCATTTCATCCTCAAGCGAATTTTGGAGTAACTTTTAAAATTACTGGGTTTTAAAGACACAGCTAAAATCACGTTTCCATGGATGCAGATAAATCTACTTCAACTGGATAAGGGGTGTCTGGGTTTTCCTTATGTCTGCATCATTGTATCTGTTATTAGCTACATTTTGGTAAGGGGTAGGGAGGTATTTTTCAATGAAAACTGACATCTGTTGAATGCATGTCGTTTGGATTTTCACGGGAAAAAAATAACAGCATTTTTTATATAATAATTTAATATACGGGAAAAAATATCATCCTCCATTTTAGAAAAGATCCTCCACTTGAAAAAAAGACTGTTTGACCAACATCAGAGGCCAGAATTTAGAAAAAAAGTCCTGACTGATTATGAAGATCAAAATAAAATAGAAGTTTATGTATATATATATATATATATATATATATATATATATACACACACACACACACACACACACAATCACAAATTCATCAACACATATATAAAAATAGAAGTTTATGCATTTACATATATATATATATATATATATATATATATATATATATACACACACAATCACAAATTCAACAACACAGATATAATTAATATATAACCCTTTAAGTCAAGCCCTACCCACATTTCTCACCCACACAAGACAGACATGCTTGCAGAGGTGTTGAGGTCTCATACTTATACACACACACACTCATACTAATATATACATCACACACACTCCCAGTTAACTAAAAGATAACATACATTTAACACACGCATCCCATTCCCACCAACCAATAAAACTGTCAAAATGACCAAGGACAGAATTCTTAAAGTCTAGAATCCCCACTTCTCTATCTTAAAAACAACTTGAAAGAGGCTGTTTGTCCAACACAAGGACTGACCAAATTTAATGAGAGAAAAAGAAATGAAAAGTACAGATAAAGTTAACTTTCTTCAGACGCAGTCATTCACTGCTACTAACAAGCAGTGATTTTTTCTCTTGATGATGGCCATGCTGCCCAAAACTAGTTGAGGAACCTAACTGAAATAATCAAACAAAAGAATATTAATATACAACCCAGTGTGTCTGAAAATTTTAATTTTGAAATATTTTTTATTGTTCTAAATATATATATATATATATATATATATATATATATATATATACCTGGTTTCCTGTTTAGGATTGAGTTTCTGGTTCCTTCTAAAGTCTTTCCCTTCACTCCCAGTATCCCCTTGTGTTTTAGTAGCATAATCACCTTGTTTGGAATGAATTGTTTAAAATGATATACAGAGTGTAGGGAAAGAAATATACGTACACCATGAATTCTTTCATTTAACATAGTTAGATTTTATAAAATAATTTTATAATTCATACAATATTTGTATACCATGGCATAATGTTGCAATATGCAAAAGAAATTCAGAAAAAATTGTTATATTAATGAAATTATATGAAACTAAAAAATTTGGAGTTTGAAAAAGTATTTGTACAACATTATAATACCTAATTAATACTTTGTAGCATATGCCTTACTCAATTCAACAGCAATCAGTCACTTTCTTTAGCTTTTAATCAATGATTTGTAAGTTTCCATTGGTATTTTACTCCATTCTTCTTTACATATTCTCTTTAGGTTCAGGACGTTTCTCAGAGCTCTTTATTAATGTGAATTTTTAATAAACATTACAAATTCTCTATTGGATTCAAGTATGGAGATTGTGACGACCATTCGAGTGTATTGACATTGTTTTCAATGAGTCATTTTTTCAAAGATTTATCTCTATATTTAGAGTAATTATCTTGTTGCAAAACCCATTCATTTTTGATTCCAAAACATCTTGGTATATTTTTTTAATTCATTCTACCATTTATTATCTCTAAATTACCCATATCATTAGTAGAAAAACATCCCCAAACCATGATATTGCCACCACCAAATTTCACCATTGGGATGGTGTTCTTCATTGCAAAGACTGTGCCATCTTTTCCCAAATGTGAGTCCTTGAATTACACCCAAATAGTTCAATTTTTGCTTCATCTGTCCATAAAACATTTTCCCAAAATGATTCAGGTTTATTCTTATGCTCACAAATTTTCACTGGACATCCCTGTGTTTCTTTAATTGTAGTGGAGTTTTTCTTGGAGAACCCTATCTTAGTTTTCATCTAAGTTCATTGCTTATTGTTCACTTCATAACAATAATACCTGATGCTTTTAATTCTTCCTGTATATCTGTCCGAGTAGTCAGTGGATGTTCTTGAATTTTGCACTGAATTCTTCTCCTTGATCTTGGAGAAATCTTGTGTGGTGCACTAGATCTCGATTTTTTCTCAACAGTTTTCACCTTTTTATACTTAGCAATAATGAAACTAATAGTAGTAAATGCTATATTCAGGATATCTCCTTATTTTCCTATGGATTTTGCCTTCCTTCCAATGTTTGATGATCAATTCTTTTTGTAAATTTGAAAAGATCCTTGACAATTATTGTGTATGATTTGTATGCAGAGATAAACTTATATAAGAAATGAATTTCAGAATGCTTTAGATTGTTCCAGTAATATGATAATTGGAAGAATCTAGCAAAATCTGACAAAGAATTAGGCAAATAATTTATGCCTTTTGATATTAGACATATTTTATACAAATACTTTGCTTCAAATTTTATAAATGACACACAATTTCATTTATAACAAAGTTTTCTAATTGTTTTTCTGCATATTACAGCAATATACAATGGTCCAGAAATAGTGTATGTATTTTAAGTTTTTTCGTAAGTTATAACTATGTTAATTAAAAAATTTCATGGTGTATGAATATTTATTTTACCCTATGTATATAATTATAATGACTTGTGTGAAATTACTAACTGCTAAAAATCATGACTCAGAAAAATATACCTATAGAAACACACAAACCTGGAATTATACTCAGGAATATATGCAAGTTATGAGGATATAGAAACCAAGTAAAAGTAGAGAACTGAGACAAAGTGGAAAAGCTTTTTAATGGCAGTAAAAATGAAATGTATTGTCAATAAAAATCTTTTTCACTTTGTCTCATTTTTCCACTCAGAAATATCTGTCGACTTATAGAAATATTTGGGAATCTGCAGAAAATGAGCATAAACATGGAAATTGAATACAGGCACGAATGTATAAAAAAAAATTATCTTTAAATTTAAAATTCTCAGTGTCTCCCATGTGAGTGCACGTGTAGTGACATCAGTGTAAGGATAAACTTAGTCCGATGATGTTCTAAAGGATGAAACACATCACACAAAAACTGTTTCAAATTTGTTATACTTATTTCTCTTGTTCTTGGTATATAAAAAAATTATATATTCTTATCCCATACACATTCGTGAATATAGTTATTGGCATGCTCTTGTCAAAAGTGACTTTTTCTCAATTTCTTATGAACTTCCATATCTTCAAAGATGCTCTTGTGTTGAAACAATGTTATCACCTAGAGCTTAAATTATATCATATGTTGACATGTAATACATTTTTATACAGTCGCACCAGCAATCTAACAATTTCAAGTGTTTGTTTTTAACTAAAGTTCACTTAATGCATGTCTCAATTGCTACTCATGTTAGAACGTTACTACCAGAATGGTTATGATGAATGCAGTGAGTGAGATGAATAAAAAGGTGGTAGAAAGTAAAGATTATAAGGACAGATTGACTGACCCAAGACTTGAGAAGATTGAAGTGTTCATGGAAACACCAATGTGGGAATCTGTTCCACAATGTAGGAGTTTTGCATAGAACTTTCCTAGTTCATTTGGAATATGGAGGGAATGGCTTGTCTTAGCTGTGAAGGTCTGAACTGGTAAAAAACTAAAGAATGGAGCTCATCTGAACACTAGTCATAGTAGTAGAAATAGGCTTGTGATGTTGCATTTGTGGCAAAGAGGTTGCAGAGGAGAATACATTTTTCCTCACAAAGTACATGAATGATTTTGAACTCTATCAAAACATGGAAAGTGAGGATTGAACTGTGACAGCACAGAAACAACAGCAATACATTGACTATCTCTTGTAATGATAAAGCATGACAGAAGGAATCATGAACTTTTTGTAGCAACAGAATGAGCCAGCCATTTTCACAGCATCTTTCTATGGTAATTGTTCTGATGAGCTTTTTTGAGATTACCTTGATTGACAAATTTAAGACATCCAAGAAGATGCTTTCCAATCACTACAGTTTTAGCCTCTTTAAGTCAATAAATATCTTTCCTGTTTATTCTTCTAAAGTGCACTCATTACCTTCTCCAGTTACATTCTATTTGCTTACACATAAATATCCTTATCAAAAGTTTGAATTTTCTCCTTTTATACCCTACTCATCTATGAGTTAAATAGTAGGACTTGTATCTGGAAGAATCATTGTTATCTCCAAAATATTGTTAATACAATATTCAGTAACAAAAAATGTTATTCTTATAATAAAAAATGTTTTGGTTTTAAATAACCCACAAAGGGTTGATAAGCCATAAAAAATAAATACAATTAATCAACCTCCTCAAGTATCTCAATCAGTAACTCTCTACTTTGAGTTACTGATGGGCCTCATATTGGGTGAACAATTATTAAGAAAAAAAATGATCAAAATATATTGGGAAAAAAGAATACATCAGTTTAACTCATATCCAAACTTTAAATTTAAACTGACACCTTCTTCTTTACATATTGATAAATTATGAGGGTACTTCGACATGGTGTAATGGTTAACAAGCGTGTCATGCTAAATCTATTATGACTGTATAGTGAGTTCGATCCTCACTGGGTACCCCACACTTTTGGCCAAGTGCTACATCTAAGCTACGTTTAGAAAATCTTTTTGGGCACCTCGAGGCGGTGTAATGGTTAGCAAGCTTGTCTCACTAGAACAATTATGACTGAGTAGTGAGTTCAATCTTCACTGGGTGCCCCATACTTTCAGCCTTGTGTCATATCTAAGCTACGCTTGGAAAATCACTATAGATAAATTATGATTATAACCTGTAATTATGGAAAGTGAAAATTTCATTGAAATATGTTGAAAGATTTCTAAATTTTCATTTGAAATAACAGTACAAACTTTAAGCAAAAATGGTCAAAATGTATAAAAAAAAAGATGTTAGTTTGATAAGAAATATGATCCATGAAATCAAGCTGTAGCAGGGAAAGCCAAATAGTACTTCCCCATCAATAAAGCTTCTACAATTCTATAAGATCAGCTGAAGACAAACTTTTAGCAAAATCTTCCCAACACTTAGAAAAAAAAGGCATCTGTTTAAACTGACAGCAAGAGGATATAGATTAAAGTATCAGGAATGAAGGTGTCAGGAAGACAGTGTTTTTGATTGAGCAAATATCCTGAAATGACAACCATTATTTATCAGACAGAAGCCTAGGCTGCAGAGTCAATAATTACACAAGTTCTCAATAGAGATTAATTGATAGGGTGTTGTCCTCAAAAGATAAAAAACACAGCAATGTTTATATGAAGTTTGCAAGGGAGCTCTTGAAGAAAGCTTCATTTTTAGAAATATTAAATTCACTGATCCAATGAGATAAAAAATGAGTTATTTTGTCACAATGATAGGACTCATTTTTTTTTAACTGTAAGGTTCACCCTGTACAAGGCGCTGGAGCCACTTGAGGTAGAGTGCTATGTTAAAAGGCAGTCTGTACAGATAGGAGGGGAAGGTAATGGTTAATCCTAGACTTGAACAGGTTAAGATTGTAGCGATCAAGGAAACATCATCTTCAGAGTGAATTCCACAGAGCAGTGGTTCATGAGAAGAAGCTGTTTGAGTGAAACTTACTTCTCACCAATGAAATATTGAGGGAACATGGGTGGTTTGCTACAATTTAAGTGGCATGAAAGGTCCTTGCCATGAAAGTTAATCCTAGTGGAACCAAGGAAAGAAAAGGCCTAAAATTTGAAGAATACCATCTCAGCCATCAAACATAATTCTCTGAAGTTGTTTTACTACTGAAGACTCTGGGAAATTGATTTGAATTGAAGGGACAATAAAAAAGCAGAATTATGTCAGTATTTTGAATGAAAACCAGAAATTGTCGGTGAATCAATTGGGATTATGATAATTTTGAAACTTCATACAGGAAAATGATCCCAAGCATATTTCCCTCTGAATGAAAACTTTCATTAACAATAACAAGATTGATGTCTCCTGTGGTTGAGAAAATCCTGACCAAAATTCTACAGAAAATTTATGGAGGGAACTAAAGAAAAGGAGACTGTATGATATGCAAGCAGAAGAAAATGTAATTGAGGAATGGGAAAAATAGAAACAAATTTATAACAGGAGCTTATTGAAAACTATTTTCACAGACTGAATGAAATTATTGAGGAAAATGAATACTGTTCATTGTTACTTATTGAATATTTTAGGATGGGGATAATTATGAAGTGTCTATTTATTTTGTTTTTTGTTTGTTATAATTAAGTTGATTTGTAAATTAGTGTTAGTTAAACACTTGTGAATATATTGACCCAAAATTATTCATATAGACTTGAGATTTTATATATACTAGAGTGATAAATTTAATAAAACTCATTTTGAAGAGGAATTCTAATACATGTGTGTATACTACTCTTGAACCAGAGGGTATAAGCCTGATGGTGGTCCTAGCAGTGCTTTTTGACCCTTACTATCTTATCAACATTTACTTTTTTCTACCTACATTTATATACATCACAAATTAAAATAAGCACAAATGATTATTAAAGGATGAACTTTTTTTGTATATTTTGACATTATACTAGGTTGTTTTTTTAGTCCAAATCCATGAATTTGTTCTGTGCATGCTAAGTCTCATAAAAAACTATATAAAATTCATTATTATTTATCCATAATGTTGAATGTGTTAAATTATTCAACTTTTTAACTAGAAAAATCAGTTAAAAATAGCCGCAAAACATTGTTGATTTATTTAAGATGAAATAATCTATTATGACATGTCTCTAATTTGTATTTAGATACATTGTATTTATTTTCAGTTTTCCTAGTTGTATATGATCCATTATTATACACAGGTTACAATAAAATTTGTATTTTATATGTGTTGAGATGTTGAGTGTTTCCCCGTGTGTGTATTGAAATAAGGACAAACACATACATAGGGAAAAATACTGGTATATCTGAAGAGGTATTTACAACAGAGAGATTAATAGTCAAATGAACGCAGGTTAGTCAGTAACAATCAGAACGAGTATAAAGTCCAACTGTATCTTCCGGAAGAGAGATGGAAGTGTGATGGTCACCTGATCTTCCCAGAACTCTATAGAACTATCCTATTAGTAGTAGAGAGATCAGTCCATTCTGATGAGAAGGTGGGTGTGAATACTACCTTATGAAAATTGAGATGTAGTAGAGTGGAGATCTCCATATCAAGAATTTTGAGGTGTGACTGTGTGTATGCCGACTTAAGAATACATTTTCGGTAAAAAAATGCAACTAGCAGATATAGATATGTAGAAGTCTCTATGACTGTTAGTGCTCTTTCCAGTGTTGATGGAGCTTTCTTCCAAAGATTTTGTTTGTAGTGTGGAATGTCAACATCTTGATTTGGTCATTATTTTCTTGACTTACATGAGCGATCTATCTTAGTAGTTGCTGTCATTAAAAGTCCTCAAGTGATATGCCTTCTGCTCATTAAGCACATTCATAATCCTCATTTCATTATGAACTTCACGATCCTTTTACAATGGCTACATAGTACATGCTTTTCCAATGCTACATACAGTTTTGTATTCACTGTTTTCCTTTCTTCTAGAATGATTGCCAATCATGGCTAGATAGCCAAGTCTACCCTGCTATTTAAACTATAGCTGAAGGAGAAAAGATGAATTTATATCTTTCCCAGGGGTATTCATGCAAAAGTAAATGCAACTAACTTGACTGTAATATGAACTCAGCTCAATGATTTCTTATTGTCAGCTTCTAACCAATACACCACTATATGTTTCTGCAAAATATCTTTTAATAATAAAAGTATTAATTTCTCTAAATAATCCCATACTTATTCTTTAATCATCATTAACAGAACCACTGATTTCGTTGTTAGTTAATAGAGGATGTCTTTTCATTTATAATTGTTGCATTACATAGATCTGATAATATAAATGTATCTAAAGAGAGACAATAGTTTCTGTATTGTATCTAAATTTTTGTATTTTTCTTCAAACCCTTAACAGTTTAGCAGCTTTACACTCTTCATGTTTAAAGCAAAAAAATAGTAAGATTTTTTTTGGCAACAAAGAAAAATTTATTCATTCTTTTGTGGTTAAAATTGGAATATTTTTTACTCTGTTCTTAAAAAAT
Organism: Acanthosepion pharaonis; assembly: GCA_903632075.3. Taxonomy (NCBI): domain Eukaryota; kingdom Metazoa; phylum Mollusca; class Cephalopoda; order Sepiida; family Sepiidae; genus Acanthosepion; species Acanthosepion pharaonis. Next base: position 1,344,565 of record CAHIKZ030001890.1, read on the forward strand.
TTCATTTTTAGATCTAAAGAGACGTGTTTATTGAAGTTATCCTGAAAACGTTAATATAAAAATACTAAAACAAAAAATGTTTTCACAAATGTTGGATCAAAAGGGTCAAGTAATGAAAATTGTCTTTCAGGGATGAGTCAGTGTCAAGGATTATCTCAGGTCAAAAACATATGTTCCCTAAACATTCAAAATTAAAAACATGACAGCAAAAATCTTTATTTTAATCTTGCAGCAATCATGTAATGTTTCTTAATAGGATTTTTAATCAGAGAAAAAAAAAGAAATCTTCCTGAGTTAATTCATTAAAATTTCACTTCAAAGAACTGTGAAGAGGAAGAAATGTTGATAGTTGCAGAAAAGGAGCTATTGTTTTGATATTGTCATTGCTGTGGTGTTTGTGTTCTGCAATGGAAAATACCCAATATTAGCCATTTCAGAAGCAAGCACACAATCTTGTCTGCTTTAAGTTCAGTCATGTGATATTAGATGATTTTTTTTGTGGAGATAACCTCTTGACTTCCACTGATTTCCTTGTAAAAATCATCTCAGAATCTCTAAAAGAATTGAGAATTTTCCTCACTCTCGGGATTTTTTGCTATGGTGAAAATTAAATTCTCATCTCTTTGGTTATATGATGGAGTGGTGAAAAGTCCTCAGCCTAACAGTTAAAAAAAAATTAAATGTTTAGTTATTTGGTTAGATTTTGGAATGAGGGTCTTTTTTTTTTTACAGGGAACTTTTCAGCACCTCCTCATACATTTAAAAACTATTAATCTTTGAAAAATTCAATAAGCTTCTTCACTCAAGATAAACCAGGAAAGTAAAAAAAAAAAAAAACAGTCCTGTTCTTAACTAGAGAAAGAAATTTCTTGTTTTAAACCACAAAATGAATAAATTTTCATTTGTTGCAAAAAGAAATCTTACTATTTTTTTGCTTTAAACATGAAGAGTGTAAAATGGCTAAACTGTTAAGGGTTTGAAGAAAAATACAAACATTTAGATACAATACAGAAACTATTGTCTCTCTTTAGATACATTTATATAATCAAATCTATGTAATGCAACAAACAATAATAAATGAAAAGACATCCTCTATTGACTAACAACAAAATCAGTGGTTCTGTCAATGATGATTAAGGAATAAGTTTTCAACAGGGATCAATATTTTGTCAGCCTCTGTTCAAAGCCAAATTAGGCTCTGTTCAATGGAGTGAATGTTTCACTGAGATTAATGGAACATTTTTAACAGATGGTTCGAAATTACATTATCAAGGAAAGAATATTTATGAACCAATACCAAGACCAATAATAATAAGATGAAATGTCTTAACCATACCTCAATTGTGACTTTAAAATCACTTATATAAAGGAGAAAATTATATTCAAGCTATCAGTAAAATATTTATAAATCAGCACAAATATGCATAATGAGCATATATATATATATATATATATATATATATATATATATATATATATATTTATAATTGTGTATTTGGACAGCAATCCCTCTTTTATACAAGTTTTATTAAAGACAACTGACAAGACACTGCAATAAAGTTACTTATTTAATTTTTCTTGTGTTTTTACAAGTGTTCTGCAAAACCACATTTCTTTCATTTCAAATCTCCTCTTCATCTGTAAAGAAACTCTCCAGAATTCACTGATGTACAGGAGGAGTGATATTACATAGTTCAGCACTCTTTCATTGTTTCTTATGATACTTTACTTAGTTTCTGAATGGCATCTTTCATTATTTCAATGCACTTTCAGATTTCTATGCCACATATTCAGACAGACAGACCAGGTGTTCATAGGGATGTTCAAAGCTAACTTGAAAAATTTTATTATAAATATTGAAAACATTTGCATTGATGACAATTGATGGCTTATATAAGATTTGGTAATTACTATTTTCATTATTATTAATTCCCATTGAACAGTGACTGAATTCAAATTTACTTCTAAGAAAAATAATTATGATATACTTGTTTACTACTTGTTATGCCTTATGATCTACCTGCTTACAACATGCTATGCTGTATGATCTACCTGTTTAATACATGTTATGCATTATGATCTACCTGCTTACGAAATGCTATGTATATAAAGCCTTTTGTCATAATCTTAATTTATTCATTATATACTCTTTTATGTGAACTTGGAAATACATTTTTTGTTTAATATTCATTTTTTCTATGTCCACAATGTGATTTGATTTGATTGTTGGTTTTAAAGGTATGTCAACCTTCGTTAAGTCATTTCATGCCCAATAAGATTTCACTGGGCATGGTTTGTGTATTAAATTTAGTTTGTGAATAATATTTTAATATCATTTAGTTAAAAGCAGTCCACAATGTGAGAGAATATGACAGATAAATACTATATATGACACAAAATGTGGGTAACTGAATGAACAAATGGAAAACTTCCTATGTGACATGTTTTGTCCTTTAAACAGGCTTTTTAGATGAAATAATTATTTGACTAATGGAATCATATTTAATAAGGAGGCAATTAAATGTAAACAAACATTGGTTATAATTAAACACCTGTTATTACAAAAAAAACAGTGATAAACAAGAGGTGAAGAGCTGAATGATATCAGCTAGGAGGTACGTCTAGACACATCAGACACCAGAAACTTCAAATTTAAGCATAAAGTTAAGCATCCTTGCATTTTTCTCACTGTTTAACTATAGCTGGTGTTTGTTCATATTTTCTTTTTTTCCCCTACATATATATGATTCTATCAGCAAAAACATTATTTATTTAAAAGTCTTTTTGAAGGATGAAATATTTTAGATAAGATCTTTTCCATTTTGTCATTTAAATACATTTTTATCAGATACATAAAATATTTTAGAGTGTTTATATAGAAGAGCTCTAACACAATAGTGTTTTCATTTGTATAAATCATAAGCTCAAGTTCTAAAGTATTTTAACTTAACACAATCTTTAAATTTGACACTGATTATTTACTTTGAGTACAATGTTCAGCAGAATTTCAACACTTAAAAGAAAACATTTCCCAGAAATATATTTAAATCATATTACCATTTTGATCAACTGGCTTGGAAACATATTTGTACAGTGCACATTTAAAAGATGCAAGCAAACATGTCTCTTCAACTTTCTTTTACACTTATCTCTTCTTATATACTAGTTTTAAAGATAATCATAGTAAAATTATATAAACAAAAGATAATTTTTGGTTTTTCTTTCAAAAGAACAAGGATCAATAGAAAAGAAAACCTGACAAATAACAGAAGCTTTCATCCCACTGGGATTCCTAAAATGACCAAACTGACAGGCAAAACTGAAATATGGGTCAAGATAAAAGTAATTCTTTCAAATATGGATCAGTGCCATTATGGCACATGATAGTCTTAAGAGAAATAATAATCTATAATGAAGGTATTATCAAATAGAATATTCCTCATGCCTAAAAACTTCTGCAGAAATCAGGAATAACTATTTCAAATTAGAATAATAAATTCAGATAGTCGAAGTTCAGAATATCTGTAATATGTAGGATAGTTCAGAGGAAACACAAATTCAAATGGCAAAGTCAGCATGAAGAGACCTTTGTTTTATTTCTGAATTTTGTTTCAATCATTTCACCCCAAGCAAGGCAATAAAGCCACTAATACAAAAGGGTTTAATGAGTGTGACAGAATATGATAAAGACACTATTAAAGAGAGAGGACTATTAAAGAACAGGAATTAAGAAGACAGAAGATAATGATTGATATTAAATTTAAATTTCTGAAAATCAAGGTTAACTGGGAAGCAAGAAGCCAGAAGAGAGTTTCACAGGTGAGAAGTGCAAGAGAAGAAACTTTTAGCCTAGAACTTATAGTTACATCTAGCCATTTCAACTGTAAAATGATAAAACCTTGTCACTAATCTAGTATTTATATAATCATACTTATTATGAAACCCAGGTTGTGTGTGTGTGTGTGTGTGTGTGTGTATGTTTGTTTATATATTGGATCGGATTTTCCTATATTTTTCAACCGATCTCAACAAAACTTCACAGGACTATGTAAAATTACCTTGCGGTGGTTCTGACAGCAGCAAAAATTGGAAAAAAACAATGGTTTTTACATGAAATCAATTTGAAAACACGATTAAGAGGCATCGCTGAAATGAATGAAAGGGGGACAACTCATATCGAGTTATACTTATTATTATAAAACCCAGTTTTTGTGTGTGTGTGTGTGTTCCTTTATATATGGGATCGGATTTCCTACATTTTTCAACCGATTTCAACAAAACTTCACTTTTTTTTGGCAGCTAGTGTTTCTTATTGTCTTGCACACTTTTTTCTTTATTTTTACATTCAGAATGCTTTAAAAATTCCATTTACAAGACAATTGTTTATAATAAAATTCTATTCAATCGATAGACTTATAACAATTGAAAACAATGTTTTTGTTTGAGTTTGGGTTTGACGTTTTTGTTTGAGTTTGGGTTTGACCAATCTGTTAAAAAAAAAAAAAAAAAGTTAAAACATGCATGTCTGTCAACCTTAAACAATAATCTTTGTCAATTTTATTTTTCAGTCTTTATGATGGTCAATACTTGATTTATCTCTTACTGTTACATCCCCTTGCAATGCCGGGCTCTACTGCTAGTACTTTATAAAACTTATATATAAACTTGATTGACTGTATACTAAGAAATTATATACAAACACATCAAAGGTGTGAAATAAAATATCTAACAATCGTATAGTTCTAAAACTGAAATTAATACCTAAAAAAAATTAGGAAGAGAAAAACTCCACAAAATGTAATACAAGAGTTTATTTATTTATTCTAAATTTCCTTTTTCAATCATGTTTTACCTCTTTTTAACTTCTGTTTGAAATGTTTTAGTTAAATTTAAGCTGACGACATTTCGTATCAAATTTTGACAACATCAGATATAAATATGAACTTGAATTTTAACTTAACATTTGACTTTGCATTCCCCAGAATGTCAATGTCATCCATACAAAATAGATATGCTTCTCATTAGGCTAAAGAGATTAAATATTTCTCATCAGTACTCATGGAAATTAAAATTATTTCTAAAAAGAATAAAATCAGTTATTAATGTATTTCAATAAACTCTTCTTTCATTATTATAATTATTATACTGAAACATTTTGAATTATCAGACTGCTAAAATATTAAAACAAATCTGAAATGCATTTCCATAAGATTTGTATATATTAAAATCAGAGCAATACAATTACAAAATTTATCAAGTAACATTTTAAATATTTTTTTAATTTGCAAAATAATTTCTAATGTATAGCTGTCACTTATATTCAAATATTACTTCAGTATTTTCTTTTTTAGTGGAATATGCTCTGAATATACATTGCATTAAATTGGAAGAAATTTGTAAAGCATCATTTTCACTTTCTTTTCTCATTTTAATTTTTTTTAAAATGAGATCTGCATGAGACTTCGATTAAATTGAAGGACATCATTTTCAATATCTTTTCCTTATTTCATTTAATCCATTGCTTATTGAAATTTCATTCCTCAAAAGAATAGGCATTGGATTAAAATTTGGAGACCAACTTTTTCACTTTCTTTTCTGGGTTTCATTGGATTAAATTGAAGGAGAATTGTAAAGCATCATTTACACTTTATTTTCCCAGTTTCATTTTTTGGAGGAATGACGTTTGAATAACCATTGGTTTAAATTGAAGCAGAGCATGATTTGCACTTTTCAAAATTTAAGTTTTTTAAGAATAAGTTTTGAATTGAAGAAAAATTTAAGTATGAAAGTTATTTTTACCTTCATTTTACTGCTTCATTATTTGCTTAGTGCATTTTAAATAAGCATTGGTTTAAAATGTCTAATTCTATAGCATTAATTTTCCCTTTCTTTTCTCTATAATATCTTCTGTGTAATGAATTCTGAATTACCACTGGAATAAATTGAAGGAAACATGTCAAACATTATTTTCACTTTCTTTCCAGTCTCAGTTTTGAGGAATAAACTTTAGTAAACATTAAATTAAACAATAGGAGTATAATTTTCCTTCTCTTCTCTGTTTAATTGTTTGAGAAGTGAATCTATTTATTAATATGTTAAGCTCATGAGAAGATTATAAGATTAATGGAATATTTGAACTCATGATATGACAAGTTTTGACCTTTGTGCACAAAGAGCAGTTATTCCATTGACACTTCTAGTATTTTAACTACCTTCACTCCTCAGCAATGTTTATCATTTTCGAAAGTGATGATTAGAATTGTAATAAAACATAACTATGATGAAAGTAAATTTTTTTTTTGTTTTTGCTACAAAAGTATTAATTGCTATTTATTTGTTAGATTGTTTATTTATATGAATAATTTTGTATTTACAACATTCTAAAAACTAATACAAGTGTATTAAAATTAATCCAATGCCATCATTTAACAATTTATAAAGAAATAAATATGAAAAAATTTTAATTCATAAATTTATAAATATTTACTAAATTATTAAAATGTGTGAACCAATTATAAGAAAATCCTTATTATTTACCATTTTATAAAGTTTGAATGAGTTACCAACTAGCCGAAGTTTTGCCAACCATTTCAATAAATAATATAATAAATAAATAGTATAAATAAATAATCTAATAAATAGTGTTTATTATTTTTGCCGCACATTCTCTGCATGACTATGAATATGGGTAAATCCACTTCATATGATTAGGTTTTATTAAAATTCTAATCATCCCTTTTTAAAACAATAAACATTGCCAGGGAATGAAGTTAGTCAATTGCGGTATCAATGGAAAAACTTTCCTTTTGGCACTCTGTTTTTTTGTCGGCATGAAGAGCCAATTGTGCCCATGATTTTTTAAACATGAACTGGATAATGAAATCAGGAACCTTAGCAAAACCTGTGTATATTTCACAATTACATTTTCTGTATGTTTGTGAGTGGTTTCCTCTATGGTTTTCATTGATGGAGATGATTAAAACTGAAATTATAATGATTAAATCTGTTCTTTTATAGTTTATCTTCAGGTAAACAGGCGCCATTCTGAGAGATTAGTGCCATTATAATATAAGTACCAAATTATACCAATGATTGAAACCACTTTGACAAATAGGAACAAACTTTGGACTTTAATCTATAATTGATACTTAAGCTTTCATATAAGCTGAACTCAGAATTCATACAAGTTCCAGAATTAGGAATCTGCATCATATCTGAGTTAGTTATGCATACCTTGAGGATACTAATGCTCAAACTTTGAATCCAGGTAAAAGCTTGGATTTCAAATGCTGGTTCTCAAATCCTTACTTAGAAGATTGGTGCATTAAAATCCTTTGAATTTTGTACCAGGCAAAGACTGGTTGGGTTAGTTTGTTTGATGTTATAACATGTTAACTTGTTGGGTGATTTAATGTTGAATTTCATACAGAAAACCTACTGAAAATTGAACTAACTTCTCATTAATAAGGGTCATTAATATTAGCCTCATTAATCATTACCCTATACCAAAGTGCCTGACAAAGGCAGGTCAATATCTATACTGCAGTCAGAATTTTCTTGATGAAATGTCAAGACAGTGAAAAAATTTGAGATAAAAGAAGTGGTTGTATAGAATGATGCTGTGGATGCCATGGACAGGGTATGTAAATAATGATGAAGTTTTAAGGAAAAATAGAAACAAAAATGACAGTTAGAATCAGCTGAGTTTTCTTGGGTATATGAGGAAAGAGTGCTTAAAGACTTTGAGACTCAGAGGACATACTGAAGGCAAGCGGGGCAGATGGAAAAGGTAAGTAACCTACCTAAAATGTAACTGTGTCAATGGATAGCAGAGTGGGGTCTGGGAGATGACAAACATTGCTTAGAGCTACAAAAGATGTTGAGAGCTATGATCAGCCTCATCACACAAAAAAGTTTATCCATCAATGATAACAAGAAAAATGGTTCTTTTGGAACTAAGAAAGGAGGTCTTGGAAAGCTTAAGTCCTGTAGGGCAGATTGAGAGCAAGCGAGAGAGACTGGTAAGCAGCAACCTGATGAGTGTGTGAGAATCAGTGGTGGAACAGTAGGCAAGGGGAGCATTAGACAAAGGAGAAAAACTGCCACAAGGGATAGGAAGATGTGAAGAGCTATGATCACCTATGTCCTGAAGTGATGTCACAAAGAAGAAGAGGAACAGAACAAGTGACTGAAAATGTGGAGATCCATGACTGCCAACAACCAGAAAGAATATAGCACAGAAAAGATGAAGAAGTGAAGCAACACCTTAGAAAGGCCAGTTACGATAATGTACTCAATATATCGAATGGCAAAACCTAAAATAATTTTTGGAATCTTTGCTTTTGATAGTTGCTGTAATTATTTTCTTTCTTTGTCAGACATGCAGGCACAGGTGCAAATGTCTGTGCACAAAAATGTAAAAAATGTTATCAAAAGTCAAAAATACAGTAAACTAAATTATTGAGAAGCTTTTAGAATTCTGCTGTCTTAGTTCCCCTTCCCTTTTTTTTCTGTAAATATAACTTTAACATTCCCATAAACACCTGCTAACTTCACAGATGATGTTTGAGTAAATTGTATGTAATTTAAGCATGTGTGGTAACCTTTTAAAAGTTCTATCAATTATCTACATATATTGTATATGTAATGATATCATTCATTTCTTTGAACATTCATTCAACAAAAGCAAACATGTTAACAAGGGATTTTTTATTAAAAGTTTTTCATGTAATCATTAAGCTTATAATACATTTATATAGATATATATATTTTCACACAAGCATTGAATTATATAACAAGATAACACAGCAACATCTCACATTGGTTTCAAAATCATTGCTCAGTACTAAATGGACAGCGTTACTATATCAGTAAAAATGTTTTAATAAGTAAGCACAACTATCAGTTTTACACTATGCTATCTGCAGGCATCTGATGATTACTTAGTGTTAAATTGACAGTTTTGTTTTTCTTCTTTATTCAGTTTAATACTCTGTATTATTGAGATCGATTGATGTTTTGACTTTATTTCTACTGAGATATATTTAAAGTTGTGTAAAATTTGTAATATTTATAGGGGAAGGTTGCTCACTAAGGTGGGATAGATCATCTGTAGTTATAAACAATGTGGATAAAGAAATTAACAGTGAGTTTAATGCCTTAAGCAATCATCAGACCATTTGATAATGCAATCATTTTTGGGCCACTCTCTCTCTCTATATATATATATATGATAAAATATAGTTTTAAGACATACTATATTTATGGGTTAGAATGCTCAATATCAAGGATAGAGTGTATGCAAATATAAAAGTGGATATTGAAGTTAAAAGCCAGTGGTGACAGTCTGTTTCATTTAATGGCTCGATGATTATGGTTAAGCATGAAAGAGACTTTTGCTTCTGGGTGTTGACTTCAATGTCTACTTATATATATATATAATATATATATATATATATATATATATATATATATGTGAGATAATATGATATGCAATTTCTACATAGCAGAACTATGCTGGGTAATTATATATATATATATATATATATATATATATATATTGTGTGACATGTTTCATTCATTACAACTTCATCAGACTAGGTTTATGTCAAGAAATACTGAAATTTTAAAATACAGGGATGATAATGAAAATACTACGCCTTAGAATAATAGAAAAATATGAGTATCACTTTATGTACTGTTACTACTTATGGTTAACCAATATTGATGTTTGGAATCAATTTAAAGCCAAAGACATTGGCAGAGGAAGAGATAACGAATCCTGCATGATTAAAACGTTTTGATAGCCAAAGTGCCCTGACCACTCACACTTTTTATAGAAAACTTTAAAAATATGGAATGCAAGTTCAAGTTTCACTTGAAGCTATTTTTTCACTCTTAATTCCCAGCAATTGCACAGCTGAAAAATTGAACATTTAAAAAGTGCAAAAAGATGATTGATATTTTACAACTTATCAACCCTTTGTAAGTTATTTAAAAACAAAACATATTTTGGATTGTAAGAATAATTCTTTTTTTGTGGGGAGGAGGGAGTGAATATTGGATTAACACAGCTTCCCTGTAGCTCCCCTATTAATACTTTTATCTTAATTGTTCTGATTAACTTTCCTCCATGGTACCTAGACTTTATAAATTTAAACACAGTACTAGATTGACCAAAAGGTCACATCATTTTACAGTTGAAATGGCTAGATACTACTGTAAGTTCTATGCTAACAGTCTCTTGCACTTCTTGCTTGTGGAACTTTCTTCTGGCTTTTAACTTTCCAGTCAAGTTTGATCTTTGAAAATTTAAATACAATGTCAATCATTATCTCTTGTACTTTTATTGTTCCCTCACCTTAATAATATTTTTATTTAGACATTTTCTCTCACATTTAGTAACACCTGCATCTTAGTGGCTTTATTGCCTTGCTTGTTGGTGAAATAACTAAAAAAAAACTTCAAAGAGATCTGAAAGTCAGCTCTGTAGTCTCTTCATTAAACTATAAAGAAAAAAGCTAATAAGAAGATGGCTATTTCTTCCCCATGCTTTGTATTTATTTACTCTAATTAAAATTTGACCACTGAAATTAGACAAATATCAACAATAGCTTTGATGTAATCAAATATGTCTAACTGTTTTAAAATTATCCTTTTATATATATATATATATATATATATATATATATATATATATGATAGAAATTATTAGGAGGATTTGAGATAATCATAATTAAGTAGATCATCAAGTCTAGAAGAAACCTCTACAGAATGCAGAAAGCACTGGACAGCCATTTCATCCTATATTTGGGACTCATCAGCAGTGCGCATCTACTACCTATAATTGAAACCCGAACAGTTACGATATATCAATGAATTACTTAATTATTATATATATATTATATATAGAAAGAGAGAGAGAGAGAGAGTGAAAAATTAGAGCTATAATTCTCTATTTTAGATTATTACATTCGAACATGCATATTTCTGCTACAAAATCATATTAATGTTTCGATGCAACATAGCATCTCATTATGCAGTGTGAAAATGATGGTTATAACAGTTTTTAATCAATTTTAATAATTATAACCAACATTTTAACACCACCGGATGAGATGCATTTTTGTAGTGGAAATATGTGTGTTCAAATGTAATAACCTAAAATAAAGTATATATATATATATATATAAAGTTCTCAGAAATGTTTTTGTTTCCATGTGTCTATTTCCGTAGATGGATAAACATATATTTGCCAAAGTTTGTAGATATTTTCATGTCATATTTTCATTTACAACAAAGCTGAAAAAAGTGGCTTGCATAAGTTTATATCAAAATGTAAGTGTATATAAGCATTTATATATGTATAGTGATGTGTTTAAGCATACATTTTAAACAGGATCTATGTGAGAAAGACATAAAAAAAAAAAACTCCTATGCTAGCATAATATACCAAAGTTAACAGTATCAAGACAGTTATAACTTTACTTTCAGGCAAAGAAAAAAAAAACTCTTATATCTTTTTGATGCTTTCTGTATTTCTATAATGTCTGTTCTGAGAAAGTAAAAGCAATTCCTTTCCTCCAGATTGTCACTTTTTTTTATTCTTCCCTTAAACAGATTACTTTTACTAGATTTGGTGTTCGATTGAAAAAGGGTTTCAATTTGTATGTGTTGATAGAAATACATTATGTCAACGCTGCAGTAGCTAATATCATGATTTTCTCTATCTTATAAATTTCCTTTCTCTTTTTTTTTACCCCCCAATATTTATTCTAGAGTTTTTTTTTCTTTCAAACCTTTTTTATCCTTCTCCATTTTATTCACTTCCTTTTCTATATCAGTTACTTTTGTTGGTCTTTGCTGCCACCCTGTAGATTAACTTTGGTCTATGAATAATCTACCTTCAAGGCAGTCTTTGGAATCGCATGACAGAGCTGTACCTGGCGACAGAATGAAATACAGTGAAATAGAGAAGTGGGCTGGGGAGAAGAAAGGGAGGTAAATCTGATTGTTCTGCTTTCTTGAATCTCTGGTATTCCTGATGCACATTTTATAGAATCAATACTTGGCTTTAAGATTTGGCTGAATAAACAATTAGCTGAAAAAATTGAAAGAGACTGTCAAAATATTCAAGGGTTCTATTGTTAAAGCTAGTAATATATGAATTCAGAATCTCTAATCTCCTGCAGTCATCTCTATCTGCTTATTTATCTATTTTTCATGGTTCATCACTGTGTTCTAGATTTTCTTTAACTAAATCATAGTATGATTATATGTATGCATTTATCCACCTACTTTATATGTGCATTTGTGTGTACGTGTGTAGACTATTGTATTTATATATTTACAATTGTTTTCAGCAGTTAGTGTTCAAGCCTAAGTAAAAAGAGACAAGATTTTGGGTGTTGATTTTCAAAACAAACATATCATGTGCAATATTAAAACAATCCATGCCATCCACAATTTGAATGCAAGGATAAATAAATATATTGATGTAGATGGAAATATGCATATATGGAAGCAAACACTGTGTCACACACGCATATTGCTCTTCAACCAAACTGAATTGAGCTCTCCAGGCCATTGACATATTTTGTGGATGACTATATATATATATATATATATATATATATATATAATAATAATAATAATATTTTTTGTTTAAAAATATGATTCCTCTGCCAAAGCTCAACTTCTGTATGGAGCACTGTCTTCTTAAAAATAAAAACAAAATACTAAGGAACTCCGGATTATGTACCCAACGTGTTCTTTTCTATTTTCTGCATACCTGCGCACTTTATATATATATATATATATATATATATATATATATATATATATATATATATATATATTTTGTTGGACATTTTTTACTCAGGCCTTCTCAAAAGTCTGTTAGACTAGAGAACTAATTGGTCTAACTTCAGCATGCTCAGCCTATGATATGTTGGAAAGGGTTTAAATTCAGAATTGTCCCTATCCAAACCTGCTTGTCTTACTAAGCATATATACTCCCATTTGCTCTATTAATTTAGGAGAGAAGATATAAATCTATACTCTTCCTAAAGTTGTTAGTGTGAATTGAATGCAACAGGTTCAGCTTTAATTTTAATTTCATTTTGATGACACCCTTTTATATAATATCCCATAATTTCTGAAATTCCTCCTTCTGTATATGACTTAGCCAAAACTTTAAAGCAATGAATCCTACCATAATTCCACTAGTTAATTTCTTTAAATACTGCACTCAAATAAAACTAATAATAGTACTATTGCCTCTTTAGATGTTGAAAGTCTCATTACCAATTTCCCTATCACAGAAATTATAGATAGCATAATACAAAATGTATCAATATTTAAATTATGCAATGGACAGTTTTCAATCTCCACCTGAAACTGAGACTTGTACTACTGGTGAGGAAAAAATAAATATTTATTATTAATATAGATATTTTATTTTTCATAGAACTCGACATGTGCTTATTCAATTATAAACTTTTGAATGAAGATTTATCAGAAAATGAACATAGGAAAACTGAAATTTTCACAAATATTTCTAGTCTATTATAAAAAAAAAAAAGTTTAAAATATCTATCATTACCAACAACTATGTATATTTCTGAGATGAGGTATTCTAACTATTTACACTCTTTGGACTGTTGTCCTTATCTTTACTGTCACAAGTTTGTGTAAGTGGATGGCGGAACAGGGTGCAGGAGGAAAGGTGAAAAAACAAACCTTACTAAGAATAACTAAGGATAGAGAGCCATAGTAGAGATAGTAGAGAGCCATGATTGCTTATGTCATGAAGGGATATAGTACATAGAACAACAACAACATAGGATTATCTTATCAAAGAAGCTAGATTAACTATCTGTCTATAGTTATGAGATGAGGTATTAAGTACACTATTTACATTATTTGGACCATTGTCCTCATCTTTGTCACCATATTTATTACAATGTTTCGGCCATTGTATGCTCTGGCCTTCTTCAGTTGGTTGGAATGTCGAACCGAACCCTTTATTTCACTCGCTGGTGTAGATTGTTCTGGTTTCACGTGCCATGTTTAATGTATGTTATTTATCAGTAATCTCCTGTTAATTCACCTCTCCAAGTTCTCCACTGCCTTAACCAGGTATTGAACTCTCACCTCTTTGGGCCTTGTCACTGGATCTAACTAACGCATTTATCCACTGCGTCTTAAGGATTAGGTGGTTGGAATGATGAACTGAACCCTTTTTTTTTCGCTCGCTGGGGTAGACTGTTCTAGTTCCACATATCATGTCTAATAGATGTCAGTTATCAGTTATCTTGGAGAGGGGAATTAACAGGAGATAACTGATAACTGACATCCATAAGACATGGCATATGGAACTAGAACAGTCTGCTCCATTGAGTAAAATAAAGGGTTCAGTTCGACATTCCAACCACCTGAAGAAGGCCAGAGCATAGAACAGCCAAAGCGTAGTAATATGGTAACAAAATGAGGACAATAGTCTGAATAATGTAAATAGTGTAGATTAACCATATATAGAAGAATACTTTTTTTAATCATTTCACCCTAAATAAGACAATAATAATACTAAGATGCAAGGGGCTACTGAGAGTGAAAGAAAATGAAATGTTAATGAGAGGAACGGACATTTTTAAAAGAAAAGGATTCAAATAGACAAATATGCATTTAAGTTTTTGAAAATTGAAGAAGAAAGAAACCAGAAAAGAGTTCCACAGTCAAGAAATGTGAGGGAAAAGAAACTTCCCCTTCCTTAAAATCTCAGTAAACCTCTAACTTGAGTGTCCTTTGGGCCTGCTACTCAGTAAATTTTCAAAAAATAAAAAAAAAAATAAAAAAAAATAATTGTGATATTTCAACAGTAAAATGATGTGACCTAACTGGCAATCTAGTACTGTGTTTAAATTCATGTGGTCACAGTACCAAAGAGGTTCATGGTTACAAAGAGAGAGATAGCATTGATATATGATTTAAGATGAAACATTTTTGCCCTCATTTAAGTGCATTTCTACATATGGCTACTTTATTTATAACTACTTACAAATGGAAAATATTTAATTAAATATACACTAGAAAAAAATGATGAGCATTTTGCAGTTTTATTTTGATATTAGAGTGATACAGCATAAAAGGAAAGAAAAAATCTCCAGTGTTCAACTGAAAAAAATTAATGAACACATTCTGAAGATATCTTTTAAAGAAATTTTTAGATGAAGCAATTTTCTTGGTATTCAGTCTGTTTTTCACTTCAAATTATGCATAAGTAAATTTGAATAATTTCTTGCAGGGAGAACTTGAAAATGGAACAAAATTAAAACAAAAATAATAAGTAAATATAAAAGATAGTAAATAAATAAGGCTAAAAGCAAATATGACTGTTGGAATAGATAAGTATAAAAATCATAAATGTAAATTGTTTGGGAAAAATACATAGTAAACTGCAGAAATGGTTACCAAATTCAATTATTAGTTATTATATCTAATAAAATAACTATTTGGTTCCAATACCTTCATAATTTTAATAATTTTTGATGAAATTCTTTTCATGTGTACCTATTTACACCTGACTACTTCTTTCATCTTATTTTTAAGAGTTGCTGTAACAGAGGACAAAAAGTGTGAAACAGAAATCCAAAACTACATTGGAATAATGAAAGTTGCTTTCCAAAACCTAAGCAAAGTATTAAGAAATAGAAAAATTTAAATAAAAACAAAGAAAAGAGTACTGAACTGCTATATAATATCAGACCTATATGGCAGTGAATGCTGGACATTCGTCGCAAAAATGAAGACGAGATTTGAAGTAACAGAAATGTGGTCCTACAGAAAGATGGTAAGAATATGATGGATAGAACATGTGAGCAGTGACAGTTTAAAAAAGGAAAAAAAAAACTTAATATCAGAAAGAGAGTTGAAATTTCTAGGTCATATAATTAGGAAATAGGGCTTGGAGAATTTGATATTCACAGGACAGATTGAAGGCAAGAGGAACAGAGGAAAACAATACATAACCTAATTAGTGAGCTTAAGAAAAAGAGTGGTAGAACAGGATTTAGGAGAGATAACAAAAAGATAAAATTTCTTAAGAACTACAACGGACAGGAAACTGTGGAGAGCCATGATCACCAATGTCCTGAAGAGATATGGCACATAGAAGAAGATGTTGTCTGATTCTTCATCAACCAACATGTGTGCATTATGCCTTTTAATAACAGTCTATGAGGAGGTATTGAAATTTTTCTGACCTAACCAAGAAGGTATTCTGATATTTGAGACAGTGATGCTATGAAAATTTAACATCAAGCATTGCTATTGGATAGCTGAATGATGACAATATTCACTGCTATTGTGATGTCACTAATGTTCAAAGGTGTGTTAAGCATCATCAGCTGTGTGACACATAATAGAATAAAAGAATTACAGTTCAAGTAACCTGAAGTTTTTGCTACAGGTGAAATTTCTGGGACATATAATAACAAGAGATTTGGAAAATTTGACACTCACAGGACATCCTGGCGCCAGAGGGAAACAGCAAGTAACATACCTAACATGCTTGTGTCAATGAATGGCAGAACAGGGACTGAGAAATATAATAGAGAGACAAATGTTGCTTAGAGCTACAAAGGATAGGAAGTTATTGAAAGCTTTGATATCCCTCATCCTGAAGAGACATTGTATATAAAGGAAGAAGAATCAGTCAGATATCCAGTCTATGCTGAGAACAGTTTATTACAATCTTCACATATTATAACATTGATCATTAGAAAGAACAAAAATGTTGAATATGTAACACAGAAATAGATTGTTTTCAAAAAGAAACTGTATTGTAACAAAAGTATTAAACAAGTTAGAAAAAAATAATAAAAATTTATAGTTTCATAGGTTTAATAGATGAAGAATTCAGATTTAACAAAATTTAACAATGAATTAAATTATCAAAATAAAGTGACTAACTTGAATAATCTGCTAAAAATATACAAACAAACCAAATTCAAAACAATGTGGGAAAATTGATAATTCAGAAACCTTTTTGCTTCGGTTAATTCAGAAAGCGACAGATTGAGTCCATATTCTAAAATAGAAATTATTATTACTATTTTGATTACTCTTTTAAACTTTTCCAAACAGAACAGATTTCTAAATTTTTCCAGTCTTAAAATAACTTGAATTTAAATTCAATTTGTGCGTGATCTACACAACTCCTTAATACCATTTTTGATTAATGTATTCTTTTTTCTATGGTTTATCAACCCTTACATTTGAAAAAATATTTCATGGCTTCCTTATTTCAAGCCAGGAAATATTTTTAGAGTGTAAGAATTTTTTTTAATAATAAAGAAGAGTTGGATTCATACCTTTCCCAGTGGTATTTGCATGTAAGTGAATATAACAAACCCAACAGGAATTTGAACTTGGCTCTCTGATTAACAATTCTGAGTCATTATCCATTACATCACCTGCACGTCCAACCTTTCCCATGTGGTCACCCATCTAGGTACTGACCTGGCTCAACATTGCTTAACTTTGGTGATCATACAGGAACTGATGTTTCAACATGGTGTGACTGTAAGCTTTTTTCAGTCTTAAGTTAACTCAAATTTAAATTCGATATATGTGATATACAAAACTCCTCAAGACCATATTTATTTTGGTAGGATTATGCTTTGACAATTTCAAAGAAATATTTTTTCAGATTTTCCATGGTAACTAGATGCAATAAAATAACCTATCTGATAATCCTCAAACATTTCTGACCACTATTTTGTAACTACTTCCATTGGTCATAGCACTATTTCATCCTTTCTGATTCTATTGTTGTCTATGAGCTGATCGATAATGGTTCTTGCTGGTCTACCTCTTGATCTTTTTTCATAATTTTTTATATAAACTGAGACAAGCCTCTTGTTTACTTTTCCAGTAAATGACACTCATTGCTGAAAAATGTAAAATATATTGTAAATATAACTTCAAGCATGTTGCAGTTGGCCAGGTACTAGTCCTGTTGAAGTGCATGTTATCATCTGATCTAAGTTATTCCTATATTTTCTATGCTTCAAATTAATCATCAGAGTAAAGAATGGCTTACAAGTCCTCTGGGATACTAATAAATTTATGTATGCATTGTTGCTAAAGGAAAACTAGAAGTCTTACCAGGATTTATTATTGGTGGGTACAATTATTAACAGCATAAGATATGCAAATGACACTGTGCTGATGACAGACACAAAAAGAAAACTGCAGGAACTTGTAGATATAGTATTAAAGGAAAGTAGGAAGAAAGGCCTAACTCTCAATTGTAAGAAAACAGAATGTATATCTGTAAACAAGAGGAACCATCCAAGGTGCAAGCTATAACAGCTATTGATAGTCCTCAAGTGATGTTGTTTCTTTTATTTGGTTCAGTTCTTTCTTTGTGATTCTGTAGCACAAGGCAACAAGGTTGGAGAAAGAATGGTGTTTTGATGAGACCATGCTTCAATCACTAATTCATTTTTAAACATTGATCTGAGGAAGCAGCTGTATCTAGTTGACAGTTTAGATATTACTGAACAAGATTGACACTATGCATGGCATCCATATGAAAGTCTTGATCTAATGACTCAAGATTTTACATTAATATTTTCATTTAATTCCTGCTTACTTTTCTAACACTATTTTTAACTTGTACTTGCTTTATTTCTCTTTATGGAACATGTGACACTGAAATCCCAACAAGCATTGGATTAATGAATGATGCATTCCAAAAGCTAAACAAAATACAAAGGTAAAAATATTCTATTTCCTTAGAAACAAAGAAAAGAGTGCTGAACAGCTATTTAATATACTCCTCTTGTATTGCGGTGGATGCTGGACAATCTCCCCACAGATGAAGAGAAAAATGGAGACAGCAGAAATGTATATCTGCAGAAGGATGAAAATTCCATGTGTGAAGTAAGTAAGCAACAAGTACAACTTCTAGAAAATGGCGATAAAAAGAACACATACTCAGGAATGGAAGGAGTTGAAATTTCTTTGACACATAATCAGGAAGGAAGGCTTGGATAACGTGACCCTCAAAGGGCATATCAAGAGCAAGAGAGATAGGAAAGCAATAAGCCACCTTCCTGATGAGCTTGTGTGAATAAATAGTTGACAAGGGGTACAGAAAACTTGGCAAAGAATCGCTATTAAGCGCCACAAGGGATAAGAAGCTGTGGGGAGCCACTCTAACACACATGCTGAAGGGTTAAGTCATAGGAAGAAGTCTCTATGTTATCAGATTATCTATCAAATTAAATATAAAATCATGGAGGGTCTGTTTTCTTTTCTCATGTTTCCTCTTTTTATATTTGTCCCAATTTGCACTAATAAGATTCATTTCAGGTATATTTAAAGGGAAAATGAAGTTCTTTGCTCAATCAAGAAGGGAGTATCATTCAAATAAAAATTCTGATTTCTTATCATTTGATTACATTTTGGAAAACTGATGGAGCAGTGAATTTACAGTACCTACTCATATATAAAATGATAAAATTATCATCTAAATTATGCAAAAATAAAATAACACTGGCATCTCATTTTAACAGATATATTTACCAAAATTACATAAAAATATCTTGAAATAGTAAAGGGTAGATTTATTCAATAAAATTGCCGTTGGCTTCAACCCTGGCCTCTAAACAACTTCGGAATCTTTTGCATCTCTTTTGGATAGTCTCCTTTCCTTTAATTCATCTTTGGTGTTACAAGTATTTTTGTTGGTCTCTCACTCAACTGCACCCCATACATAATAATCAAGGGAGTTGCAGTCTGGGGAGTTAGGTGGCCAGATGTAATGGGTGATGTGGTCACAAAAATTGTTTGATAGCTATGACTGGGTTCACCTGTTTGTGTGGCATAGTGCAGAGTTCTTTTGCCAGGCATAGGGTCTTCCAGCAGCCACCAACATGACCCAAGGCATCACTACTTCCTCAAGGCACTTGATATAGGCCTCTGTGTTGAGTCTGAGGCCCTCACCTACAAA
The DNA here is from genome assembly GCA_903632075.3 of Acanthosepion pharaonis. Classification (NCBI taxonomy): domain Eukaryota; kingdom Metazoa; phylum Mollusca; class Cephalopoda; order Sepiida; family Sepiidae; genus Acanthosepion; species Acanthosepion pharaonis. The sequence goes on from CAHIKZ030001890.1 coordinate 1,364,585, forward strand.
TTTGTGAGTTCTTTTCTTATCAGAATGATCAAAGTGAGTTTTTTGAGTTGCCATACCTTCATAATCACCATTAGACTCATCCAACTCTTTCTGAATCTTCTGCATTGTCCTCAGATTGATACCCAAACACTCCGAATGCCAAGCAGTACAACATGCCATTTCCAAATTCTAGCACAGTCAATTACATCATGGTGCACTTTTTTATCACAGACAGTGCCCAACTGACCCGACTATACAGTGCAGTTGACAAAATCAAAAACGAACATATGCAAAATTAAAAATATAAAATGTCAATAATTTACCAATCACACCCTCTATATTTTCGGTTAATATCCTGAACATAAATAAATATACTGTTTAAAAAATAAATGGAGCCTCTATTTAATATGAGTGTCCACTAAAAATAATGTGTAAAGTGATAATAAGTATATATATATATATATATATATATATATATATTTGTATCGAGCACTATTTTTTAAGAATAATAACAAAAATACTAAAGAACTGTGGATTATTTACCTAACGGGTTCTTTCCTATTTTCTATATATTTTTACACACACACACACACATATATATATATATATATATATATATATGTGTGTGTAGAGGGGGGAGGGGGGTTAATAAAATTCAACTTTGCATAATGACTGTCAGTTTCACACCTTATACAATCATGAAACTATGCCGTGTTGATTTTTATATCTACACAATTATATATATAGACAAATCTTTATGTAAAAGCAGATTCTTTCATTAAATAGCCTACAGACAAATCAGACTGAAAACACTGGTTCTCATTCAATCACTGAAGTTAAACAGCATCAAGCACGGTCAGTATTTAGATGGGGGATTACTTTGAAATAGCAGGTAGTGAATGTAACCTCAACAAACCAAAGTATATTTCAGCTTTAAATAACCCACAGATGGTTGATAAGCCTTAAAAAAGAAATCACTCAATTGATCCTTCTTTAAATGAAAAGGAAATGTATAAAATCAAATTGAACATTTGAATAAAACATTGCTTGAGGACCCGAGTTTTTATTACTTTTTGTGTGCATACATGTATCATTTAATACAATTTATTTATGGTTACTGAAATCTACTACAAAAATGTATCTTGTTCAGAGCTATTTCATTCTTTGTTTCAAATTGCTTTTATCCACCAGAATTGAAGTTAAAGTTATATCTGTCTTTATTTATAATCCTCTTGACAATGATGAGAAAAAAAATCTTGAGCCACTAAGAATAAAGAAAGGCATGGAAATAAAGAATAAAATAACCTCCTCCTCAAATTGAAAACATAGACAATCAGCAAAAATCCCATTCATTCTTTTCCTTTTATTGATGGTCTGAAATGTGTTGCAAGTGACTTTATTACTTTTAAGACTTTGGCTCCCACTGTTTTCAATCTTATTCAAAAAGTAAAATGACACAGGCAAAAACTGACACAGTTTTCTAGTCAGATTATTGAGGAAGCAGTCATGGTTAAGCAGAATTGACAAAATTATCAATAACAATAAGGATAGAAAGAAGAACAGGGTAAAATAATATGAGATGAGACAATATAATGTAAACCAAAGCAAAACATCTCTAAGACAATAACAAAGTGAAAAGTTCACAAAATAGAAATAGTGTTCACACACAAAAGGGATACAGTCAAGTGGTTATAACCTTCTGACATCAAGGCAAGAAAGAAAAAGTCTCTGGGTAAAACTGAGAATTGTCCATTTTTATTGGCTAGAAATAAATCCCAGCATGCATCTGTAGGATTTGTCTATAATTTTGGCAGGGGTAGCAGTCATCTCCTGATATTGCAAACATTGCAGATATTTCTTTTTCTTTTGCATAACCCATCTTTCATTTTGGTTACTTTTTGTTTTGCAAACCATGTTTGCTATGGCTTTTATTACTTTTATCTTCTTTCAAATTAATATATGTAAACATGCTGTCTGTATCTCTTTTTGTCCTTGGAAGTCATCAATTAGACAACAGGATAACAAATATCACCTATCCCCAAAACTGAGAAATATTCAATGTCTCAAATCTCAATAGCTCAAAGCTCTTGTCCTTCCATTCCTCTTTCTTGTGTCACTTGATTAGATTTTTTCTTAAAGGCAATCTTGTGATCTTCACAAATAACACCTGCATGACTCCAAATCTGATCACTGGAGCTCAGGCTATTTTATTCAGTCAAAGTGAATACATTACTTTATGATAGTGTTTTTGGCAAATTTTCTTCATGTTCCTCTTTTCACATCTGTCACAATTTGTTTCAGCTGCTCACATTCATTTCAGGTGTATATGAAGAAAAAAATGAAAAGTATTTAGCCTAAGAAGGGAATCCAAACAAAAATTCTGATGCCTGATCATTTGGTTAGATTTTGTGAAGTTAGGTAGAGAAATTTTGCAGTACTTCATCTTGGATATATGTGTAGCTAGATAAGTAGATAGTATGGACAAAGAATTCAACACTGCATGGTGACTAGCAATTACATGCTTTATGCAATTATCAGAATTTGAAATGCCACTCATCATGCTGTATTGATTTCTATGTCCACATTTTTATACCTTTAAATACTGTAAACCCAATATTTAACATGCTTCTCCCTAATAAAGCAAATATTAGATACATACATATACACACACAAGAGAGTACTGAAAGGTTCTTGACCTGAACTCTTCCTAAAATCAATAATTCAAGGACCAAGCACCAGAATGTTATGGTTGTAGGAGTAAAGAAACTAGATAACAATATGCAGTTAGTTAACTTTGGACTGAATATATGGAATAGAATATATTCATCATTGCTTGACGTCAGTAAGGCCAAGAACATTTCAATATACCCTTATATATATATATATATATATATAGAGAGAGAGAGAGAGAAAAGAAAAGAGAGGCAGTAAAACTTTTAAAATGGCACCATGAATTTGATCATAATTCATTATGCTTAGATAAGTCTAGTTCTATTACATCCTTATAGAATAGGTTTATCTTTGCATAAGAAAACCGTTAATGTAATAAAAGTCTAGAAAGGTATGTTATACTCTACTTCAAACTAGATCTCTTTCTGATTCACTCTACATCAAAACCTGTCAGCTCACAAAGCAAATCCCCACAATATATATATATATATATATATATATATATATATAATAAAGTATAAAAGGAGTCAATCACAGATATTGTCGCAAAATCAAAATGTATGATAAAACATTCTGAATCATGATCTACCACATCTGCTTTTAAGCATGCCACTCACGACACTGTCAGCAGTCATGGTAAATGGACAAACTGTCAAAGTTGCCACCAATAATTTGGGTCAACTGACTTGATACAGGCATCAACTCTAGGCCCTACTGACTATCCTACAGGTTACTTTCCTTGCCCACAAGGAGACATTCCATCTTGATGCTCTATATTGGCAATACAAAGTATTTTATCTTAACAATTCTTGTCTTCTTTTCTTTTTACCTCAATGTTATTGTTGTTATTCGTTCTCACTTGTTATTTTGTTTTGTTTTCTCATGCTAAGATATGTGCATTTATAACAGATATTTACTTCAAAATATAAAATCTAACATTTTCAATTATTTTTTTTTAAGTTGTGAGATAAAATGGTACTGCTATTCCATATACAAATACATCTATGAAAAGTCCAACCCAAGAAAGTTGAACAATATAATAATGGGAACATTATGTTACTAATAACAAAGAAAATGTAATGGTTCAAATAATGAGAGATACTGAACTTTCACATTTTGTGTATTGACATTGTTAATGTCAGTTGAATGCCAACAGAAAAAACAAATTTTCTTTTCTGACCTTCATTCATCACTGACCTAATTTGCTAAATGCACGATAAACAAAATATTAATCATTTCTTATGGCAGCATAAAATATAGTAAACTTTTTTTGTAAGTGGTAACATACTTGGAAAAATAGTGAACATTTAAATGAAAAGAAAATACTTCACATTTCTTTGAAAATATAATAAAGGAAGGAAAAGAATCCCATTAGTATGCAAAACAAACTGATTTAAAATTGATTAAAACTGATTAGATTTAGTGGTGACAGAACAGACCGTTAAGACAAGCAAGCTTTGGATGTGATTAAAATTCTTATTTTGTATGCAAATGTTCAAGTTCCAATTTAATGAAGCAGACGTGTTTGTTTATTTACTTCAGTCTGTATACAAAGTCAATCAGTCTTAAATTTTCTCTTAATAAAGAAGACAAACTCACAGAACCAAACAAACAAGTCCTAAAGCTCAGCTTTAATGAAAACATATTTAGTATTGACTGTAATGGATATTAATAAGACTGCAATATGTGTTCAACTTTCATACTGGATTCTTGATACTGATTTATTTAGTTCAGTATCAAGAACTATGTTGTCATTTTTTGCAACAGTTTTTTTTATGAACTTTATATATAGAAATTATTAAAATTTGAATAAATATTCACTTTTCCTTTTTATCTGATGCTATTATTTCATGTTAATCCTTATCATTTTTCTTCTAAATTAGGAAAAAGTACTTTTTGTTAGTTTCTGAGATAAATGTTCTTAATATTCATTGTTTTTATTTGAATTACCATTGTCTTCATTTCTTCAGAGTTTTTTTTTATCAATGAATACTCCAGCTATCTTCAGGCAAATCTTGTTAGATGCACAATCTTATTCCATTTATAATCTATCCCTCTATGGATTATTTTCATAATTTATAACTCATTCATTCCAATGAAATCAAAACTGCTATTTTATTGGGGATAAATAACCAATGATCAAACATAAAAGGAGATTGGAATATAGTGTTCATAATCTGTAATTAGCAATGGACAACTTCTACTGTTTTCCTAGAACCTTCAAAGTGTAAAACATAGAAGTGTTAAATGTATTGAATTTCAGGATACTACAGTTGTTTTGGGCAATATTTTATAGCACATAGACCAGATTAGAAGCAACCACTCAAAGAATTTTATAGTAAATAGACTAGAAACAGCCACTCAAAGAATATTGAATAATGAACCTGATGAAACATCAAGGAAAACTAAAAACAACATGAGCTTTGTCAACAAATATTGATTATCAGAAAAGATTTTTTATGTAAAAGTTTCAAAGAAGAAAGATGAATTATCCATCAAATTCAAATGTTTCAATAGGCTTTATGTCTAAAAGTGTAATTTTAGATATTAATCTTTGTGTTATTAAGAAAATGATATTTATCATCAGATATTATGAACAAAGCCTGATTAGAATTATATAAATCTATTTTTTTAAGTTAAATTAAGTTTAATATTTTCAGAAATTCAAGTTAAAAGTCCCAAATGTGTGTTTCTGAATTCTTATCCAGTGATTAGAATCATTTATAAATTCCTATCACTTTTGTTATAATTTGATTCAAAGATGATTCTCAAAAATGAATGTGTTTTTATCAAATTTTATTTCATAGCTACAAACTGAAAAATATGTATAAATATGTAAAAATGTATATATAAACTATTTATTTATATAACATTTTATATCACAACTAGGATGCATAAATACATTAAAGCTACCATTTACTGTAATGTTTTTACACATATTTGGACACAGAAAATTGTACAATCATTTATAAGCCAAGTAAATAGAGGCCAAAATTACCATCATCTGTTTAGTATGTGAATAAATATAGCAAATAAAATATTACAAGAGTTTGCTGAAAATACCCTGAACCAACGTACTTCTTAAAATTCATATGCTGATATTTGGTCATTGAGATACTGATTTTGGAAAGTGGGTTAGTCAAAGTAATTTTTAGTAGCCCTTTATAATAATTCAAAAAAGTTCACTATTTAATACCTATATACATTTTGTTCAAAGGTATATAGAAAACTTTAAAATCAGATGCATACCTGGAGGGTAGAAAGTGTATATTTTGGCTTCTCCTCAAAGAAAAATTTGTAATAGCCCTCACTTGGTAATGTTTGTATTTGTGAAGTGAAAATCTTTTACACAGTTATGAATGAATGAAAATCACTGTTGTAATATGAGCCATGAAAAAAAATCAGAATTTGATGATTAAACCACCAAATTTTGCAATTTTTGGCATTCAGTTTGAATCTTGAGTGTTCGGTGCATAAATCAAATTAAGAAAAAAGAGATTAAAGACAGAATTATTGTTAGGTGCACAGAAAATGGAACTGTCATGCTAAGTTCAAATCCATAGCTAGTATGTTGCATTCACTTTCATACAAATGACCTTAAAAAGAAAGAATTTATCTCTTCTCTCTCTAGAGATGTCAGAATAGATTGGGTTGTGTGGCTACTTATCTAAGAAAAGAAAAACTCTGTGTAGAAGGCAATGGAAAATCACTCCATAATATTTCTATGAATGCATGGCACTTCACAGATAATAAAGTAAAAAGGCTCTGTGGAGAGCTATAATTGCTTATGTCCTCAATGGACATCAGAAGACAGAATATTACAGACAGAATAGAGACAATATATTGTGTGTGTGTGTGTGTGTGTGCATGTGTACTGAAATATTATCAAATTGATTATCATAAAACCTCTTTTAAAACATTATAAAAGACAACTCTTTGTTTCTCCAGGAAGAATAGCTTCTGGATTTTATAATCAATGCCAATATAAATGGAATAGTCCACTACTAATATGTGCAGCTAACCTAACTCTGTAATAATATCATATTAAACATAAATAGTGTGTGGGATTGACATACACTATAAAATATGGTAATTACTAATAACCATCTTGGTCAACAGGTCTGTTTTGGGGCTTGGGGATGTGTTGACCTTGTGTCAATATTATTTTTATATATTTATTTTAGGTCATCACTTGACCAGAACATGACTGTAATATTATGACCAAAATTATACACACTAGCATGCAGAAGGTGGACAGTGGGTGTGACAGCACTGGGCATCCATATCAGGATGGATTCCAATCAAAGAGTAAAATAAAAATTTAGCTTTTGAAATTTGAAATTGTTAATTTTGCTGTACAAGTACCATAGAGTCCCACAAGCTGGTGTGAATGTGGATCTGTGTTTTGATAATCAGGACTGGAGTAGGCCCCACCATACTTGAGTCTTAGGGTTATACAGTCTAAGAGTTGGTGCCAGGAATCACCAGACCTCTGCACATCACTGATTATACATAAGGTACAATGAAATAGAATTCAGAAACTATCTGTGTTTATAGTTATAGGAAAAAAAAATGATAAATTGATTTATTATACATTTCAACATGTCAAGTAATACACAATAAATAACATTAAAGGTATAGATAATTTGTTTTCAGTCAGAAATATTTTAAAATATTCAAGTTTTTCTTTACAATAATAAAGTAGAGAAATAAGTATTTCATTAGTAATTTCTTATTTTTTATTGTACTTTCAATAAGAGTCTTAGTAATACATTTAAAATAAATTATTGTATTATTCAAAGATCATATATGTATATAATTTTGCTAAACACCAAAATAAAAAAATGTTTGCTTATCTGTAGCTGGCAATATATTTTATCATAGATTGTCCTGAGCACTTGTTTCCTTAGGTGACTGAAGGACAATTTAAATTTTTATTTCTTTTGATGGTAAAATTTTTATTATAATGTATCATGAGAAGATTCCATATTGTATTTAATTTCTTTTTATAATGTAACTATTTCTTTCTTTATTATTAACTACAATTCTTATCTTGTATTTTAAAGTATTTTCATTGCTCCACTTTTAATTTTCTTTTATTATTAATTATTTTGATTTTCAGACTACTACATAGTATAATAATAGGAGTTGGGTGTTATTTAGTTATTTATTTATTGCTATCACTACAGGACAGTTTAATAATACTTAAAAACAGAAGCATCTGATTAGAAGATGCCATCAGTAAAGTTAATATAATTTCTTAAATACACTGTTTCCATTCAAAGGTAGTAAAATTTATAACAGTATATGATTACCTTCTAACAATGAAAATATATTTATCTGCAAAACTATCACCATGATTTGAAATAAATGAAAAATTTTAAACTAAGCTCTCCAGAGCTGTCAAAGAGATAACTACATTAAAATAATCAGAGTCAAAAAGCAAGTACCAAAATAATATATCATTATAGTTCTCATAAAAACAAATACCAATATCTACAGATATTCAAAATTGAAAAATATCTCCTCTAAAATGACTTTGCACACTCTCTTTTCATTCATAAATTAATAATTATTATATCTTAGTTCTGGATAAGTTTGAGGTCATCAATATATGCCTAAGAGAAAATAAATATTTCTGACAAGATATCTGTCTGTAGAAGCGACAAACTGTCAAATACAGAATAGATGTGTAATTAAATTAAGAAAAATGGCTGTCAATCTGAAATAGGTGTCTGTCTCAGAAAGAGGCTCAGTAGCATAAAAAAAATACTTATATCTGGACTTCTGGTTTTCTAAAAGTTTCCTCCATAAGATATTAATAATAAACACTGTTAAATCATTCTATCTCAATGATTTATAACTATTTTAATATTTATATTTAATATTAATTAACTATAATAAAATATTAGAATGTATTTTATTAATTCTTTTCAAAATATCTTGGAAATTAGAAAAAAAAACAAAAACAAATAGGCTAGTTTGCCAGTCCTGATAGAATAGACACCATGGCTATTTTGCTGGTAAATATAAATAGTGTTTTAGAAGTAAGAATATATTATATATATTTTTCCTAAGGAAAATCAAGACTTGAGAAGCAAACTCCATTCATTAACAAATCATCCAGTGACAGGAATCTACAGATATTTGGCTACTTTGTCAGTGATAAAGATGCCATTCATGCTATTAGTGGAGAACTTCTATCTAAAGATACTGCAATACCAACAGCACGACTGGATGAAAATGTGTTAATCCAGAAGATCTACAGATATTCTGATCCAAATAGCAGGAAAGTTGTGCAATATGTTTACAGAGACTTGAGATCATCATTACAGTGGTTGTGTGAGCTGTGCAGATAGAACTTGAACAACATAAATTCTGTGGTCTGTCACTTATTTTCAGTGGCTCTCTTTTTGAATGTTTGCAACATTTTCTTATTTGTTTGTTGTAACATAATCTGCTCATAGTATTATCAACATTTTTCAGTAGAACCAGATCTCTGTTGCTTCAAGTCTTCATTTGTGTTAAAACACTCTTACATTCACTGACATAGAGATGCTTCTTCTTTTATGTGCTGTATCCCTTCAGGACATAGGCGACCAGGCCCGCCACATCTTCCTGTTCCTTAATAAGTTTTGTCTTTTTGTTATTTAACCCAAACCTTCTTTTGCCATCCAGTTGCTCAAGCCCATCAAGTATGTCACACATTGCTTTCCTCTTTCCCTCTATATGTCCTGTGAGTATCAGGTTTTCCAAGCTTTCCTTCCTCATTACATGCTCCAGAAAATTCAACTGCCTGTTCTTGATGTGAAGTATAAATTTCCATTTTGTTTCCATTCTCTCAAAAGCCTTATCATTGCTCAATTGTTCAGCCAGTGGTATCCTCATCATCTGTAGAGTCACATTTCTGTTTTTTCTTTGAGGAGATTGTCCAGCATTCACTGCCAGTAGAGCAGATATAACATAAAGTGATCTAATTAAATGATGACAAAACTGAAAATTCACAGATCTATCATTCAATCTTTGATAAACAGTATAAATTTTGAGGACATTTTTTTAATCGTTTCACCCCAAGCAAGGCAGGAATGCCACTAGTATGCAGGGGATTACAGAGGAAAAGATAAAAAAAATGAACATGATTCAAGAAGACAGATGTTGTATTTAAATTTTTGAAGATTGTAGTTTTCAGGGAAGCAAGTAAATGGAAGGGAGTTCCACAGGTAGGAAGTGAAAGAAAAGAAGCAGTTGGAGTAGAAGTGGCAGTTACATTTAACTATTTCAACAGTAAAAAGGAGGGACATAGATGCCAATCTGGTAGTACGCTTAAATTCAAATAATCGGGGTACCAGGGAAAAAAGCTCATTGGAGTAGATGGCATGAAAATATTTGTAGAAAAAACTGAGAGAAGCCATATCATGTCTGTGAGAAAGTGACTGAAGTCGAGATGCTAAGTTAGAATCAATTACATTGTAGATCCTACTTTTGATTTTGTCAAGAACCTTGAAATGAATAGCAGGAGCACCAGACCAGATATAGCAACAGCATTCAATGCATGGGTGAATATGTACATTTATATAAAGGAAAATGTGTTTTGTTTAACATATTTGTATAATATAAAAGCCATAATGATTGTTAGGTATACTGCTTTTTCAAATCTTTTTTTTTTTTTTGCTAGGATATGGGAATTTACATTTACTACCACTAAGAATGAAATATTAATGATAAAAATACTGAGAAAGTAAAATGAAAAGAAAAAAAAAACCTTTGAATAATTTAGCCTTCATGTATGTAGCTTTCTTTTTTCTATTTTAATCAAATTTTTCACAAATAATTCATTTCTAATGATGCTAATTTCAAAAGTGGTACTTTAGCTCTATACTTAGTTAAGGAAAACTAGGTTTCTTACAGTTAATTTGATGAGTATGATAAATAATATTTATGAAAAGTAAAAAAGAATGAAACAAGTTACAAAAAAAAACAAAGTGACAATGAAATATTAAATTTGAACATCACATGACTTTGACATTAATGCTATAATTTAATTAACGTTACTTTTTTTTTCTTAAATTATTCATATACAAAGAATATATATTTTACAATTATTCCTTGTTGAAATGTTTGCAATAGAAGTTTGAGGTTTATTGTTATGACAAAGACCAGATGATGAAACTAATCCATTAAATATAATGTTATTTGACAACGCTAATGTGCATATTTATAAAAAAGGTATGTGCATATTATAAACACTTTATATCTGAATTGGTGTAAAAATATAGATACAAAAAAAGGTGTATCTGATTGCCAGCAAAACAAACACTTATAATAAGATATAAAAAAAATAATACGAATGAGAAGGACTGCAGGTTCTAACATATCCATGCTGCCAAGAGATGACAGCATTTTAAATATATTTTTCCTAATATCATCATATTCTACTCTTTTATAGTTTTTTCATCTGACTGGATAAACATCTTGGAGCAGTTTATCATTGTCAAAGCAAAGCCACTGTCATTTAATGTCAGTGCAATTTACCCAGTTTTAATCCCTTGGACTGCTAACATTAAAAGCTATAGATAATGTAAATGACAAAATATATACAAATATATACATATTTGGCCCAATCAAAGTTTTTAATTCAAAATTCAATCTTAAAATATACTTTGCTAAGTGTGAATTGGAAATATGGACTAAGTCTGAGAGAATAATTAAATAAGAAACAAGCGGGGAATCTTTTAAGAATTCAACATTTTCCTATTAATTTATCAGAAATTCTGGGAGGGAAATGCTTCAGAGTTAAGTTTCAGTTTTTAAATTCTATGGCTGTATTGACAGCATGCATCCCGGGTACCACTTGTTTCAACTGTTACCCCTCCGCAGAGTAATGTTTTAGTTCTGTTAGTTCTAGGACTAAACACTTGAGAGAGAGCTTTAATCCTTAGGCCCTGCATAAAATGAATGCTGCTGCATGCATACTGACAATGTATTTTAAAAATATTACTTTTCTTCATTTGTTGCAGTCTGTGATTATTTTTTGTTTTATTTGTGTGTGTTATATTCATGCACCTGAGGACTACTGACTAATTTCATTATGCATTGCACAGTTACAAGAAAAATAAAAAAAGTAGTTTTATTGGTTGCATGATTAAATAAGGAACAAGACAGAAATATTTAGAAATTTAACATGTTTTGTTATTTATTTAGCTTTAGTAGAAATTATGGGAGGTAAAAATGTTTATATTTACTGGTGTTAGTGTTTATGTTTGTATCAATTTTAAAGTTCAATTGTTTTAACTTTATAGTTTGTTTGGAATCACTCATATACTCCATGAAATATCATCATTGTATAAGTGCACATTAAACTATTGAATTCATTAGTGTATTTTAATTGTATGATAAATATGATGAGTGTTGGAAGTGAATGTGTAACACTAAGTTACATCACATGTAATTAAAATATAACTCTAGATGAAAGTAAATAAACATTGAAACAGGTTAAATTGATCAACATTTGCTATGCCAAGTCTCTTCAAATATGTTTTAATATCTCTAACATTTAATGTTGCCAGTGCAAGGGAGATAACTTCAAGGCAAGCACATACCATTGATCTTTAACAGTTTGTCATTACTGAAATTTAAAATAATGCTCTAAGTATTATATCTCGTTGACTGCTTGGTAGAAAAGACACAGGAAAACTGTTGTAACCTAGAAAATGTTACTGAATGAGGAATAACCAAAACGGAGGTTGGAAATGAAATGGTCATCTTTATAACATCAACAAAATATGATATTCACCAGCAGCGTGAAGTAGGTAAACCACTGCTAGTTGGTGGACTACTTAGCATATTACCCCCACTTATAGTGTCCAATGTATTTATGAGGATTGGGACATTCCATTGTTGTTCATTGCTACAGTATAATAACACCCCACTTTTTAGATTTACTCTGCACAGAGTCAATATCTTTTCCTTTTTGTGTTAATGTCAATTCTCTCTGTATTCCTTCTTTTTCTCTTTGTTCTTTTTGAATTTTTGTCTCAGGAGCTTTCCAATGAATGGGCACATCAAATATGTCAAAAAGAACCCATAGGCTCAACATCAACTGATGTATCATTCTCTTCCTCTATATACCTACTTTTTGTTTGATTCAAGTGTCTTCTGTGCACCATTTTCGGTCCTTTGACTAAATATATCATCCTACCGATTCTTTTGACAATAGTTCCAACTTCGCAATATCTCATCCTCATACCCAAAATGTTGTAACCTAGAAAAGGTTACTGAATGAGGAATGACCAAAACAGAAGTTGGAAATGAAATGGTAATCTTTATAACATCAACAAAATACAATACTCGCCAGCGGCGTAAAATAGGTAAACCACTGCTGGTGATGAACTACTTAGAAAGCATATTATCCCCACTTACAATAGTGTCCAATGTATTTATGAGGATTGGGACATACCCATAAGTGTTCATAGGTATGATATATAACAAAAACACAATGATAATATAACATACTTATGCTGTAATAAATAAATAAAGAAGAAAGAAATAGTCATATTTAAAATAGAAATCAATGCTCAATTATTGATCAGGGGAGAATCTGGAAAATACAATGCTGATATGACATACCTACACAGTAATAAGCAAAGCATGAAACAAGAAATTGGCTATTATAAATTGTCATTTTTAAAATATGAACTCATCTTCAACTATTGGTCAGATTAGACACTGAAAATATAATGTTAATATGACATGACTAAACATTAATATGTAAAGCAAAAAAAAAAGTGGTTATTATAAATTATTATTTTTAAAATATAAACTAATGCTTTACTATGGAGTAGATTACATATTGTGATATATAATAAAATGTACAGAGGTAAAAATAATATAAAGAAGAAATTTCTCAATGTTAAATGATTAGATAAAATCATAATTTACTTCATTTAAATCACAGGTTTTAGTTTCTCAAGTCTGAAGTATCCTGATAATGAATGGATAACTTTCCAGAGATGCAGAAACCATATATTTAGTATTATATATTATAGATATCTTCCCAGTGGTTAAAGATACTCTCACTTTGATATGATAAATTACTTTCCAGGGATATAAGCCATCCTTCTGGAATTATCTGTGATGGATAACTTCACAGGGAAAAAAGTATGACTGAATTGCATCAACTGACTGGTTCTTTGTAGGTCTTGATACATCAAATGCTATGGAAATTGATAAAATGGCATAAAAATTAGAAAATACATAAAAAACATGAATAAAAACAAAGTAAATCTATTCTTTACCAATGCTTTTTGTCCTCTGATAGACTTTATCAAAGCAAATATAAAGATTTTATTTTGCAACATGTATTTAAAAAGAAGTAAAAAGATTGTTGTTTTTTTTTTTAATTTAAGAATTCTTAAAAATATTCTATGAAAGTCAAGATAAACTATGGAGGATTCAAAGTGATATAATTTAATGCCTAATAAATGAAAGTGAGTAAATGCTTTATTATTGTTGTTTTTTTTTTGTTTGGTTTTTAAAATTTTTTATTAATGTAATTATTTATTATTTTAATTCGATAAATTATTGTAAATTCTAAAAGACATGCCTTATAAAATATCTTCCAATAAGTATCAATGAAACAGAAAATATTATCTGTTTTAAAAATATATATTTTAATTTAATTTAAATTTATTTGCATAAAATTTGGCATTTAAGAAAATATCTTCCATTTAATTTTAAAACCAAATAACATCCATCATTATTAAAACAAGGATGAAATATTGTTTATTTAATTTTTTCCATTCACGAATCTCAACGTCTTTTGGGATGGGTACAAGAATTTCTCTATTTGTCTTTTCATGAGAGAAAGTATGATTATGTTTGGTAACTGTTAGCAAAGACAGAATAATAAAAGAAAGGAAAAAATAAACTGATCAGCAAGAAAATCAGGTTTAAATTTGAAGTCTTTCGTAAAGTTGTTAAAGTTTCAAAATTATCAATACAAAATATTCTTAACTCCCCAAATAATTCACAATTATATTTCATAGAAAGATTTTTACCTTTATATCACATTTAGGAAATGATATTTTCTTTTTTTTACACAGAAGATTGCTATGATTTTTTAATCACAGACCATACAATTTCAGCCTGAATCCAATTATGTCATATTAAAACTATTTGAAACTCAGATGGATAGAAATCTCTGAACATAATTGAGAAAATTTTTGCCACTGGTTTTTCAGTCAGAAGCGAGTGCATTATGAATATTTCAAGGAAATAAACAAGTGCCTCATTTCATCAAGGTACTTTTCAAGAAAATGCCGGAACTATAAAACACATTTTAGGCAAAAGCAATTCTGATAAACTAAAAAAGATAAATTCTGAAGAATAACCTTAACATCTCTGGAAATAAATCAGATTATTTTACAGGAGTTCACACACAAAAAAAAAAAGTGATTTAATTATATCAATATCAAATTTTGTACAGTTTAGTTGACAAAAGTTTAAAATAATTTCACTTGTTCTCCTCTGTAAATTGTACAAACTGCAATCTTTCATTCAGCCACATTTAATTCCCTCATTTAATTTTTTTTCCTCAGGTATAAACTAAAACTTTCAAAGACAACTTTTAGAAAAGAGCTGTGTAATGAAAACACATTTTTCTATTCAAAAACTCATCTCCCCACTTACAAATTATTCTTGACCTATGCACTCTGACTTGCTTTAAGTTTAGAGAGCAATTTCAAACCATAACTATCTTATATTCAAATCTAAGATAAAATTATTTTATTAAAATTTTTCTATATACAGACAAGCAGGGTCATTAACATTAAATAACTATTCACAACATTGATTCTTTCTATTTTTAAATCATTTCACGCCAAGCAAGATGATAATGCCACTAGGACATATCAGGAGTACAAGGAATGAAAAAGAATGAGAAGATTTTAGTGAGGAGAAGTAAGGAAAGGGACAATAAAGGAACAGACTAGTGAGTGACATTGCATTCAAACTTTTGAAGATTGTAGATAGCAGGAAAGCAAGAAATTGGATGAGAGTTCCATAGGTAAAAAGGCAAAAAAAGGAACTATTATAATAGAACAAATGGCTGCATCTAACTAGCCCAACAATAAAATGGCAAGACCTAGTTGCCTATTTAGTAGCATGCTTAAATTTGTTATGCACAATATTATGTGAAATATTGACCTCATTTAAAGTGAATGAAATATACGACAACATAAATATATGAAAAGTTCAAATAAAAAAACACAAAAGTCGTCATATAAAAACACTTGCATATATATTTTTTATATTTGAAATTGTTAATACAAAGTTAGCATGTATCTACTTTCAAAAACTATGTACCAAAAACAAAATGAATTTTGTACTTATCTGTTTGGTTTGTCACAAGCCTCAATTGCATGCGTTTTGATAGCATAAATTCCCAGAGCAAAAGAGAGAGATTGACTTTCCTGCCTAATGATGTCTTGTATGGGTCTTGTCAGGTCACTTGACTGTTTTATATTCTCATGAATATTTATAATTAATTTTTATTGCTGTTTTTGTTTGAGTCAAGGGGAGATAACTTTTTTCTATAATGACAAATTTATGCATTCACAGCATTACAGACAGAAGATCATGAGAACAATTTCCATAAAAACACAGGTAGAAAAACAGAGGGAAGTCAGAGTTGAGATATCAGGTTATGATTGATTATATTACAGACTTTGCTTTGAATTTTGTCAAGAATCTCAAGATAGAGAATAAAAGCACCAGACCCAATATGGCAGCAGTAATCATTTCACAGATGAATAGATTTATATATGTGCAAAAAAGAATTCTCTTATTAGCATTAGTGTTACTGAAATAGGAAAATACACATTTACAGTTCTTCTTTAACATTACTATGATATCTGTACTATTTAAAAAAACATCTGATGGTTCATGAGTGATGACATTTCAAAGGTCAGAAAGTTAAAACATACTTTACTTTTCAACAAACTTTGGCTTGAGTCTGTATTCAAAACTAAATACTTTCATTTTTACTTTGCAATAAACTTATATTCATGTAAAAAATAAATCACTCTCTGTAAGTAAACACAGCTAACGTCACAAGTCATTTCTATATTGGAAACATCTGAAATTCAATTTAATTAAAAAAAAAAACAAAGACAATTTTAATTTCACTGAACAAAATCAAAAGAATTAACTTTTAAAAGATATTTAACATGGGTCAATTAAAATTTTGGCAATGCACCATTATAAAGTATATGTAGAGGACTTTTAGTAAATTGTTGATGGAAAGAAAAATCAATAATTTTTACTTAATGATAAATTTGCTTTAATGACTTAAAGAAAGAGTTGTTTCTTCAAGTTTTCATAACATGGAAACATATATCCCTATCTATTTTCGGCAATAATGAGAGAAGACATCTATATTCCTTTCTAGAAAAAAAAATACTTAATGAATAAAAATACCTTATGAATATTACAGATATACATATTAAAAACATATTCAAAAATACAAAAAGATAGAGTAAATTGTAAAGAGAATGTTCTTTGAGTAAGGCCCAAACATCAGTTGGAGGTCTGACAGCTGTATTTTGGGCAGTATCTTTACAAATTTAGCCATCAAGATTTCTTTACTATTTTAGTATCTTTACATTAACTTACAGAATAACTTTATTTACAAATTCTTTCCCTTTATCTTATGAAAATACAATTCATTTCTAACAAAGATTAGAGCAAAAAATGATTATTAACGGACATTCATATGCCTGAGAGCACAATCTTTATATATATATATATATATATATATATATATATATATATATATATATATATATATAGTTAAATAAGCCTGATATATAACTGGATTGTGTATATTCTGTGAAATGAAACAAGTACTAGTACTGGCAACAAATTTTGTGAAAAGTTTGTATTTTAAAAAAAATTAACAACTTTACTTCTGAAGTCTTTTCATTATCTTTCACTCTCAGTAGAACTTGCATCTAAGTGGCATTATTGCTTTGTTTATGGTGAACTGATTAAATGAATAAAAAAACAGTATATTACTTTCAATATGTTTATGTTGATTTATTTAAATATTAAAAACTTTCTTTTTCTTCTACATGACATGTCCCTTCTGAGTGATCATGGCTCCGTAAAATTTCCTGTCTTTTGAGCTCTTACTAAATTTTGTCTTTTTGTGATCTTTACTAATCTTCGTATTCAGCTGAGGTCCCTGAGTTCTTCTCTGCCCAAAGGCACAGAGTTCAACAAGCTGAGTACTGTAAAATCTCTCTTCAGCCAACAATTTATACAAGCATGTTAGGTAAGTTATTGATGTAATGGAATAACCTGTCACCTCTATGAGTGACTACACTACAGGTAGTAAATACTTATAAGTAGCTGTAAGTCAACAGACTATAGAGACTAGCTGGGATCCAGGGGTTTGATTCCCCGCCGGGGAGGCTCCTTTATTTTGTTATCAAATGTAATGTCAATCGACATCTCCAGTTGCCTTGATCTATCCACTATCCTTCTCCTCATCCTTTCCTCTATAACTCCTATCTGATCTTGCTCCAAATCTTCTGTAACCCCTTGTGTCCTAGTGGCTTCTCGCCTTGCTTGGGGTGAAACGCTTAAAAAAAAAAAAAAAAAAAAAAAAAAAAATCTGTTGAGTGCGAGAACTACCAATCTTCCAATAGTAGCACTCACTACTGGATTGACTTGCAACAACCTTGTGCATAACTTTATTCTTACTATACTGTTTTTTTTTACAATAAACCAGTACTTATTTTATCCACCTTGTTTTTTTTTCAAGTATATATTCTTATTAGCATAGAATATAACAGTTATGTACTGCTTGTCACTGTCCTTTTGGCTTTCAATATGTCCTTAGTTTAAAATTTCAAAGCCAACTTTTCTCATTATGTATCCAAGAAATTTTATCTATCTTTTTCTGATGCTAAGTGTAAGTGTCCTTTTTGCTTCCATTTTTTCTAAAACATTTTCATTGCTCACATTTTCAGTCCATGATATTCTCTGCATTCTTCTGTAGAACAACATTTCTGTCATCTCAAGCCTCTTCTTCATATGTGATGAGACTGTCCAGCATTCACTGTCATGAAGGAAGATTGATATTACATCACAGTTCAATAGTCGTTTATTTGTTTTCAATGAAATTTAAATGCCTACCCTGAATACTTATTTGCTTGGTTGGCAGGGCTTAGAATATGCTGACTACATTTCTTGATATATGAGGAGTGATAACCAGTTAGATGATTCTATAGTATTTTTCTTTTTTTTACATATTACCAATTACTGTAGTTATTGTTTACTTCTTGCCTTTTTAATTATGACTGTTTTTATTGCCTTAATTAAATTGTGCTAATACCCTTGGGAAAGGTATGAATCCTCTTCTCCTCCTCCCAACTGTAGGAAAATAGCAGGACAGACCAAGTTCTATAGCCTTGGATTGCAACTGGCCTACTGCAGAAAGAAATGGCAACCTACTGTGGGAAAAAAAAATGTGCCTCGTCAGTCATGGATTGATAGATACATGATCACCTACGTATGTATCACATTTGGCACATACTGACTGATTGACTGCTAATAAGGTCTTTAAATATATGATATATCTTATTTCATGTGTTGAAGCAGATCTTAAAATTTACTGGCATATAATATTGCATTCTACCTTTGAGTAATATGTGCAAGAAAATGATTTGGTTGATTTTGTTTAGTGGCATATCAACCTCTATAGGTTATTTAATACTATAATATAAATCTACACATTTTTTTGCTTCAACTACAAATAAAATATATTTCTGGTCATTTTACTATCATTGGTAATTTTACTATAAATATGTATTTTTGGTAATTCTTTTAATATAAAAATGTACTGTGGGCATCTTCACGATAAAAATGTATTTTTTACTTTTGTTTGCAGTTTCACTATTTGTCTATAGCTTGGACCCTAACAAGTGCTACCACATTGGGTCATAGCATCTGGGAACAACAGCAAATAAGAGGTGGTCCCACACTCCTGAAAACCTCCAATCTCCCAATCAGAGGCCTTGCTGCCAGATGTAGTTTCTTGTCATACTGAGGACTAGCAAGAGAATGAGAAAAGACAGTCTTCCAGTAGAGAGTTTCTCCAGACTGGCTCTTGCATGAATTTTGACCACTATCATTCACCAAAAGATAATCTCATCATGCAACTTGGGATAGAAATTGATCACCTTCCGGCACTGAGAGACTGAACAATGAGACATTTCTGCAGAATCGACCAGGATATGGCGCTAACAACAGAAACTAAAAATCATTTATTCTCTGTCACTGCATCAACGTTAAAAGTTACAAAAGTTTTCTCACTTGATAGTTTGTTTGCCTCCCTTGTCACTTGTCAGAGACATGGGAAAGATTCAGGGAGAATGAGAGCAAAACAGTTGTAAATTGAAAGGGAAATGTAGAGAAGGAAATTGAAAAAAATATATTTAATAATCCTTTCCGTCAGCTTTCTATATCACCATTTATCTGTAACTTACTCGTTTGCCCTGGTTGGAGCCAAAGTTTTTGTGCTCCAAACCATTACCACTTTTTCAATGGCAGAAGGAAATTCATCAACTTTTTAGGAAATTACAAATATTTCTTAGACATTTAGCAATGCATTCACTCAAAATAAAATGTATAATGTTGGCTTCTAAATGTGTGTGTCCCAAAAGTCAGTCATTCAAATGTTTAAATCAGTTGCCAGTTATTTGTAACTATTTTTTTTTCTTATTGGATTAATGACTTTTGATCACTCAAATTTAACTTTTTCTCTGGTGTTCACTGATTTTAATCTGATAACCTTTTTTTAGATCATCATTTGTTTTGATAAAACAGGTTCAAAGAAATTTCAATATGTAAACAACATTTATTATTTACTTCTTATGTAATTTATAAACAAATGTATATCCGACTAGGACAAGATAATTATAAAAATACAATACATTACCAATGGGGTCAAAAACAATGAAATGAAAAATGGTGTTATATAGCTAAGAGGGGGTGGACCGCCCCGGGGTGCCAGCACAGGAGGGGTGACACAATGTCACCCCCAACAAAATTTTTCAACCAGGCTAAGGTGCTGAAAATAGTCTGAAAACAGTGGTGGAGACGCAGGGTTTCGCAGGTGGGCATATGACCCCCAGAAATAATTTATGACCCCATCCCAGTTCTGTCCCCCTGTCAGAAGTTTTCTAATAAATTGTCGGGAAATTTGTGAGTAGGAAAAATAGCAATGTTTTCAGCTTTTGATTTGAACTGATTATTTTATGGTATTGGATTTTGTCTTGGATCATACATGTAAACAGTAACGTACCGGTCAGTAGAGTAAAGTAGAGGTAGAACATGTATGAAAATTTAGCTACAGTTAACCATTCAGCACAGGGTGAATCGAGGTCATTGGGGTGACATTTGAGCAGACCGCCCGGTGACGTTTTTATTCTAGCTACGCCACTGGTGTTATATCTATTATGCAAAACATTTTTAAATTTAATATTTTGCCTTTTTGATGGCATAAAAAGATAATGCATCATATATCTATCCTTCTTTGAGACTTGTGAACTGATGCTACATAACTAAATAACACAAACAACATCACTTGAGGACTTTCTACAATAACAACAGTCGAAAATGCAAACCTCTATCGATGCTGGAAAGTGTCATGACAGTCAACTTGAGAAACCTAGTTCCTTGAAAAAATGTTTTAAGAGAAAGAGTTTATAATTTCACCCAAAAGCAGTACTGGTTGTTTGGTCAATAAATGCCAAATGTTTCCTTATAAGGAAACGGCTAATATTACCATGACCATTCAGAAGATAGTATTTAACCTTATTTGCGACTAGCTAAGATACATTCTTGAATATTCTCAACTGAAAAGTATATTCTATGAAATATTATACAACCCTTATATTTTTAAATATATTATAGTTTTAAAAAGGCTTTTATTTTTTTCCTAATTGTTCATCCAATACAATGGCCAAGAGCCACTAATGGTAGAGGGTTGCTAAATGTAATTGTTGTATGCACATAAAAGGAGGACATAAGAAGTGCACATTATGAAGATATGAAGGAAAGATATCAATTGACCTTAGACTTGAAGAGGTGAAGATTGTAGTGATGAGGGAAGCATTCTCTTGAGAGTCTGTTCCACAATGTAGCACTTCTTGGGAAGAAACTGCCAAAATGGAATTTCCTTCTTATTAATGGAATATTGAGGGAATAGGGATTATTCATCCCAGTTTACATATTTGTATACAAAATGCGATTAGTAAAACACTTAAATATTTCCTTGTATATTTTGTTAAAAATTTTAAGAATCTTTCTTTTTATCGAAATTCAAAATTTCTGACAATTGTTAATAAGATTTTGTTCATTTAAGATTTTAGGAAATCTTATTTATTCATGTGTTGTGTCATTTCATGAGGTTGGCAATCATGGCTCTTCACAATTTCCTGTTCTTCATAGTTCTTGAAAAAATGTTCTCCCTTTGTATCTATCATAAACTTTGTTCTGCCATCCATTTACACAAGCTCATTTTCCTGATTTCCTCTGTCCCTCTTGACTTCAATATGTACTGTGTGTGTCAAATTTTCCAAGCCCTCTTTCTTCATTATGTGTCCAAGAAATTTTAACTCTCTCTTTTTGATGTTATGTGTAAGTGTGTTTTTTGTTTCCATTTTCTCTAAAACTTGGTTGTTGCTCACATGTTCACTTCATAGTATTCCCAGCATCCTTCTGTATAACCATATTCCTATCACCTCAAGCTTCTTTTTCATTTGTGCAATGACTATTCAGCATTCTCTGCTATATAAGAGGACTGATATTACATAACAGTCAGTTATTTGTTTCTAATGAAATTTTCCTGTTTCTTAATAATTTGCTTTGCTTTCAGAAGGCATCTTTCACTATCCTAATGTACCTTCAGATTTCAGCATGACACATTCCATCCTCTGTAAGAAAAACACTTCTGAGATATTTGTACTTGCTTTATTGTGGTATATCTCTAATTTGTAATGCTGGGTTGTTCCTTTTGCTAACAACCATACAAAGATTAAATTCTGATGATGTTTTCATTGATTTTAAAAACTTATGTACCTGATGTATTGAGTGGCCTTACACAAAATTTCCAATTTAAATGAATTGAAAAAAAAAAAAAATGAATAGAAAAATTATTAATTCAATGCAAATATTCCTTTTTTGCCTCCAAACATTAATTTTACCTTGGCAACAAGCTGTTTACTCCCTTCTTGAATAATTCTTTATTCAAAAGCAATAAATTCATTACAGGAATTTTCAGTAGGATTCTGATGAGAGAAGTTCTTGTCTGTAAGGATGCAGTATTGATGTTTGAAAAAATGCTAAAAATTAAAAAGGTCAGGGAAATTTGCAAGATGCAATAAAATTTCCATTTTCAACTGATTCAACTTTTGTGATATAATTTTTGCACCATTATAGTGGACAAAGTTATACATCAGAATGACATTATTTCTATTACTCAAAATGTTTTTATATATCTACATCAATGTTTGATCAATTTCAGCAAAAATTAGAAAGTGCAATGAAAGCTACTGGACTTGAGAAAACTATTTTCCTAAAAAATTGTTTTAATAGAGAGATTTGATAAATTTCAATGAACGTAATAGATACTTTGGTCAATGAATGCCAAATGTTTCCTCATAAGAAAATGGCTAATATTACCATTGTCACAGATAGTGAGGAGAGATACTACACTATGATCCCAGCCCAATAGTCAAAGACTGAAAAAAAACCTAACTCAAATAGCACTGTCCCCTCAGTCAACGAATGCTGAAAGGAAATAGGTAATTACCATTAGTTAACACCTAACTTCTTTTTTCAGGAATGATGATAAACTACATCCAGCAGCAAGGTCTCTGATCAAGAGTTTTTGAGGAGCATGGAGCCACCTCTTAAATGCTGTTGTTTACAGGTCCACCACATGATGTCTTAATCAAGATGAATGAAAGGCATAATGAAGCAATGTCTATTTACAAGCTTTGTTATTGACATGCATCAGATTTCTATTACTATTGTTTTTTTAGTGGCATATTAAACACCTTATGTGTCATTTAATGCTAAAATTTAATTTTCTTGGAGGCATTAGTAATTCCTTTTACAAAAATGTACTGTTGTTAATTTTTTTTTTCCACAATAGATTTATTGCTGTTTTTCTTTTTGTTTTTTTTTTAAATGTGTTGCTGGTAATTTATTTTTACTATGAAAAAGTATTGCTGGTATTTTTTTTTATAGTGTTTTGATCCCAGTTCAGGGGTTATCTATTTCCCATAGTTGGGACCCTAACAGATGCTACCACCTAGGGTCAGGGTGGCCCTGAGAACAACAGCAGTTAAGAGGTGGTTCCACACGCCTCAAAAACTCTTGATCAGAGATGTTGCTCCTGGATGTAGTTTATCATCATACCCAGGATTGGTATCAAGTTTCAATGTCAGTGACATTGGCCATAAGCAAATACTGGCATAAAAGGAAATCAAAATTGATTCCATTTGTTAAGGAAAGTTTTCAATGAAGAAATATTATGAGAAGTATGGAATATATTCTGGAAGAATCTCTTATATAGTGATGAATGCTAGACAATCTCCTGACAGATGAAGAAAAGACTTGAAACAATAGATGTGGTGCTGAGAATACCATAGACAGAACATGTGAAGAGCAATGAAGTCTTGAGGAAAACAGAAACTACATGGAAATTGGTGCTTACAATCAGAAAGTGAAAGGTGAAATTTGTATGACCCATAATGAAGAAGTATGGCCTGGAGAATTTAACACTGAAAATATGTATTGAGTGCAAAAGAAGCAGCGAGGAAAGAGAGAGTAACCTACGGATGGTAGAACAGGAACAAAGAAGAAAAATGGTCAAAACTTACTTTGAGCAGCAAAACACAGGAAGTTATGGACAGTCATAATTGATCACATTATCAAAGGAGATGGTAGATAAAATAAGAGTAAGACAGGTGGTTAATGTGTACAGAGAGAAGAAATGATTTTTTACTCGAGTGTCTACAAAGTATGAACCTATATAAATTATCTTTGATATGAATGTGTAACTCTTCCAGAAAAAGAAAAGAGAGAAAAGAAACAGTTTAAGAAAAATAAAGAGAAAAAAATGGGGAAAGAAAAATGAAACAGAGACAAAATATTTGAAAGAAAAACAGAGAAATAATTGAAAGAATAATGAAAGAATTAACAAGAGGCAAAAGGATATTTTTTCTTTCAAAATAAAATAAATTGAAAGAAACAAAAGAGGGGAAAAGAAATTTGAGAAGAAAACGAAATGAAAAGAGCAAAACTAACAGAAAAATGAAAGAAGAAAAAAGAGGCAAAATGACTAGAAAAAATGAAAGAAGGAAAAAGAGACAAAAGTTTGAAGGAAAAATGGAAGTACTGAAAGCAGCAAAGTATTAGTTTTGGAATTTTATATAAATTCCATGATAAATAGTTTCTTCAAATATTCAGGGGGATTTGCAAAATTTCCAAAATATAATCTGTCAGCTGGTGATTTATACTTAGTTTATCTTGGTAGGCCTAAATATACCTTTGACTTATGACAAAAACAAATCTCATTCACCCACACATATAATTATTTTAATATTTATAAGGCATATATATATATATATATATATATATATATATATATATATATATATATGTGTGTGTGTGTGTGTATGTATGGTGCTGGTA
>CAHIKZ030001890.1:1392500-1470000 GCA_903632075.3 Acanthosepion pharaonis
AAGAATATATTGGAGAAACCTCAAGAAGTTTAAATAAAAGATTATATGAACACCAAAGAGATATTTTAAAAAACAATATACAAAACACATTAGTTGTTCACTATAACAAGACTGACCACAATTTTGACACAAAAAATGATATTCTAATTAAAAGAGAAATTAATTCACTAAGATGAAAATATTTAGAAAGTACTTTAATTGGTAATTCATCAACATTAAATTTGCATCCAGGTGCTTACAATGTCTCACCATTTTTGCTAGATTTTCTATACAGGATATTTAATAACAAAGATGAAGGAAACAGATTATATACTCAAAAAACATTTTTTCTAACTCTGTCAGACATCTTTCCTCCAAAACTGTTCTTTATATAAAGAACAGTTTTGGAGGAAAAAAAAAATATATATCATTATATATATATATATATATATATATATATATATATATATATATATATATATATATATATATATGTGTGTGTGTCTCAGGAATGAATGTCTTTTGTTTTTTTTTAATCCATGTTTTCTGTGTTTGAGTAGACGTCCTGTCTCTCTCAAACAGTGCAAATTATGTCTACCAGCAGGTGCATTTGAGAAACTTAATAATGAGAGCCTGAGAGCAAATTTCTTTTATTGATAACCATGTCACGGAAATGATCAAAATACAAATAAAGTAAGTGCCAGATGTATATGAAATTTCTAAGATACATATCCAGAAAGTCAGTTCAGCATTACTTATCTTCCATGGGTTACAAGATCTAGAGACCCACCATGGTGCCCCTATCAACACCACAATACCAAACATAGCACTGCACCTAGGCTTGTGATATTGCTATTTCAAGTAAATGTCTGGCATGATTTAATCGTAGTTTGACTCAGTTCATGTTGATACAATAGCTAATAAACACTACATGTGTGCACAAAATGATTACTGAAAATAGAGGTAGGAAAGTTACAGGGTGCAGTTGTCGCTATTTATATATTAATTTCACTTATGTGCGTTGTTTGTTTCTGATCTTGTCAACTGCCCAGTATAGTAGTGTCAGTTGTGCACCATCTGTGAGAAAGACAGTACCATGATGCAATTCACTCCACCAGAAATTTGGAAAAGGCATGCTGTACTGCTTGGCATTTGTGCTAGAAGCTCCAATAAAAACATTTCATTTGGATTTACTTGTAACCATTTCAGATGAGGACAACAGTCTGAATAATGTAAATAAGCATAATTGAATTAAATTGTGTTTTCTCATTAAATTATTAAAAATATTTGTCATTGCACAAGTGTAACAATTATTAAAATGTTTACATAATTTAAAATTTGAAACAAGCAATAATTTAAAGAATTTATAAGAATGAATTTCATAAAACACTGATATTTACTGAGATGAGGATTTAAAGAAGCCTGGAGTGTACAATAGCGGAAGTGTTATGAATATGACAACAAAGATGAAGACAACAGTCTGAATGATGTAAATAGTGTAAATAATTATATATCTGTTTAACCTAACATCAGGTGGCTATCAATTATATGCTTTCAGTGATGAGGACAAGGTATCATTAAATTGTTTTTTGTAGTCCAAGCTTTTTCAGTACTTGGGCAATAATGGCTCATCCTATCTTTTGTTTTTTCTAAGTAATTTCTCTCTTTTGCTTTTCTTGATCAGTGGCATTTGTCCTGACCTGGCATCTCATTTTCAGTCACTTTCCCACCAGGATAACATGCCTTTTTTATAAATACTTTCATAGTAGTCATTCTGATGAACTTTCCTCTATGGTAACTAGACATTTTGAATTTAAATGCAATACTAGATTGGTAACAAGGTCTCATCATTTTACAGTTGAAATATATATTATTTATGCTATTTACATTTGGACTATTGTCCTCATCTTCATTATTGTTAACACAATGCTTCAACTGTTGTGCCCTCTAGTCTTCATCAAGTGTATACTGATCTGTATAAACTACAAGGAATTTTTTGACTGAACTCTTTAATTAATCTATGGGAGTAGACTGTTTCGTTCCACATCTCATCTAGTTCTTATATTTTAGTACTGCTCAGTTATTGCTCACCCTGGCCTTATTTCCACAGAGTCCAAGTACACATTTCTCAGCCCAGGGATTGAACTCACAATTATTATGTCACCAAATTCATGAACAATTGCTTTAATCCACTAGGACATACATCTGATGAAGGGCATAGGGTACAATGGCTGAAACGTAAATAGGGTAAATAATGCTAACTCCTCATCCAAGTAATTCAGACAGAAATATATATATATATATATATAAAACTGTAACTGTGCTGTCAAAACTGATGGCAACTGTTACAAAGTTTTACTAGTGAGATGCAATGAAAAGTTTTGAAACAGTGTACTGAGATTCAATCAAGTAGAGATAATGAATTCACAGTTATAATATAGGCCAATAAACCATTTAATTAATCCATTATATTTTTTAGATTTTCAATAATATCTATGATTCATTGATTACTCCTAGTATTATATAAACTGCTTTTTGCTCAATATCTTTTCATGTTAAAAATTTGGTGCATTTAATATAACAGTGAAATAGAAATATCCCTTGGAAGAAAATGATTAGCAACAGAACAACAAAGATGCTGACAACAAAGCCTATTTCAAGACAGAGTTGAGGCAAATCACTCACTTAATAGACAAGGGTATCTGAGTGCCTCACATAAAAGGATTGAACCTACAAGACTGCAGTTTCAGAAACATAGGAGTAAAGGAACTGATTAATAAATATTTAAATTTACTTGGGGACTAATTTTTTCTAAATGTAGATAAATATTTTATTTATATAGATTATTAAAATGAGCAAGGAAAGTAAGCACTAATAAACTTAAGTTGAATTACCTCCCTTTCCATAACTGATGGGACAAGAAATATATAAATAAATACACATTAAAAAAAAATATATATATATATATATATATATATATATATGAGAGAGAGAGAGAGAGAGAGAGAGGGAAAGAGAGATAGGCATTGATAATATTGGAATATCACAAATCCTTTTCTCCTCTAGGTACTTTATGATTACAAAATATATTAAAAATGTAGCTTGTGAAGAACGAGATTGTAATGTATGTAAAATCTTAAATATTTTACTTCATAGAAGTAGCAGTTTTAGAAGAAAGTTTTGGTGAAAAATCATGATGAACCACACCTTATTAAATTCCACATCAAATTTTTGTTTTATATTTAGATTTGAAAGCAGACATTTGTCAATTAATTTCTGATGTAAGATGAGTAAAATTTATTATAAATAATCAATTTATGATATTAATCACAGACTTCTGACAACAATAACTTTTGTAATCAAAGTGTCCAATAAAATTTTTTCCTTTTCAGTGAAAGAATAAAACAATATTCTCAAAAAAGAATGATGTAGAATCTTGACTTATTTTATGGAATTGAAGCTAAAATTAATATTAAATAAAATTTTGTGAAATTTTTCCTAGTCAAATTAATGCTGTTGTATTTCATGTTAGATAAAAATTTTCAGTTATCTGTTCTGAATAAGACTTGTGTTTTTATGTCCATCGTATTTGTCATATTGAACTGAATTGTATTTTGATGAATATTGTCTTGAAAAAGGTTTATTAAACCGAAACGTCTGACGTCGACATTTCTTTCATTTTAACTACATTTAAGGATTTTTGTTTGTTTTTTCAAAATTTCTTCATTCTGTCGGATTTATATCCATTTACACTTGCTTTTATATATATATATATACAAACCCATAAACCTCCCAGAAATACCTCCCACATTACGATTAGATGTAGATAATGGTAAGACATTAGTGGCTACTAATGTTTATAACTCTACCACACCCTGAATATATATATATATATATATATATATATATATGATTTTAAGGTATGCCATATTTATGGGTTAAATTGCTCAATATCAAGGATAAAATATATATAAATATAAAAGTGGACATTGAAGTCAATACTCAGAGGTGACAATCTGTTTTATGCTTGAACATAATCCACAGGCCATCTGCAGGGTGTGGTAGAAATACCTCCCACATAATGGTAGGACATTAGTGACAATAGTGTCTACATCTAGCTAGTGTTTTACCATTATTTGGGAGGTATTTCTTGGTGTTTTATGCGTGTGTTTGTGTGATATATAACATGAAAAGCAACAGCATTAATTTGACTAAGAAAATTTTACAGAATTTTATTTAATATTAATTTTAGTTATAATTCCATGAATAAGTAAAGATTTTGCATCATCCTTTTTTGAGAATATTGTGTTTTCTTTCATTGAAATGGAAAAAAATTATTGGAGACTTTAAGTACAAAAGTTTTCAGAAGTCCGTGATTAATATTATATATAATATAATATCATAAATATTTGCTCATTGGCCTGACAATTGCATTCAGCCATGAAACAGACTGGATGTTGTCTTCAATGTCCACTTTTATATTTGTATATATAAATATATTAGGGAAATCCATGGCAAAGTGGAAAAAGTTTTCATGTGATATCATTTGTCTATTAGGCCTTCATCGGTTTAAAGTGATGCTTCCATTAATGTGACTAAACATGTTCCAAAAGAGAAGGGATGCTGAGAATATTAAATTTAAATTTGAATTTTTTCTTCTTCTTGATACGTAAAAACTTATATATCCTTTTACCACTTAATTGTTAAGGAATGAATAGATTTTATCTATAATATACATACTTTCTTATATGCTTCCAAAAACCCAAGCCACTAGATGAAAATTACACTACTTAAAAATAGAGATGTCTCTGTATATTCATGAAACATAAGTTTTTTTTTTTTTAATTGATTTCATTCCAAGCAAGGAAGTAAAACCTTTAGGAGTTTACTAGGTGTCAAAGAATTAAGAGCAGAAACATTACTAATGAGTAGGAAGAGAAAAGAGTAATAAGAAGAACAGTAGATAGAAAGTATTTATAGAAAAGACATAGGGAGGCAGTGGGTAAGTGACTAAAGTTGAACTACCAGATAATATTGGACCAATAATATTGCTGATTTTTCTTTGGATTTTATCTATATAATATGAACTGAATTTATTATCTATATAATATGAACTGAATTTATAAGTAATTAAAATTGTTTCACACTCTATTTTTTCAATCTGTAATTTTTTGGGAACTGTGTTAATTTAAAAAAAAAAGCCGATTTTGTATTGAAAAAATTTGGAATTTTTCCAGTTATTATTTAATCATATATTAGATAAAAACCAGATGTTGGTAGAATATATGCATATATTGGGCATACTACCACCTCTATGAGTAGACACAAAATGTGTCACTTATCACAGAAAAGTGCAATAAAAAATATCTATCTACCCACAATCTACAAGAACCCTTTAAAACATTCTGGTTGAAAACACTAAAATTCTATGTAAATCAAATTACCGAAAACATCTTGCTTTAAGAGAGGCATATTAAACATCTCTATCCCAGTATCAACCTCATCTTGTTTAATAATGGGAGTAGCATGCTGAAACTTTGTTTAAAATTCATGCAAATTCCAGCTGCACTCAACATATAAAGGCTTGGAATAAATGCGCCTACTAATATTCAAAACAAGACAAAAATGCATCACGAACAGTCAAAACATGAAGAGAAAACTAACACCACCAAAACAAAACCCACTTGAAAATGGCTAAGGAAGTGGCCGAAAGTGCTTGGACAATGGATGATATAGACAGTTTTTGCACTCTCTCACTCCCACCAAGTGGAAAAATGTAAGAACACTGGAAAAACTAAATAAAAAATTAATAAAATTTTTGTTGTTCATCATATTTAATAAAAGATGCTTAAAAAAAGTTTCTTCCCAATATACATTCATATATATATATATATATATATATATATATATATATATGTAAGCAAATATATGGATATAGATCCGACAGTATGAAGAAAAATATATGGAAAAAACAAAAATCCTAATATGCAATGATGCTGTTTTAATGTTAATATAATGTCAACGTCGGATGTTTCGGTCTAGTAGACCATCTTCAGGACATATTCATAAAACATAATTAACATTAGACTACATTTAATTCAACATGAAAAGACGATGGACATAAGAGTAAGACTAATCAAAACAGACAACTGAAATTTTTCAAGATCAGCGTTCCGTTTCAATATGATCATGTCGGCATCATGTGGGTGGTGATGTGAAAACGTATTCCTAAAATATAGTATTTTGAATGAAAAATGAAAAGAATTTTGTTTTAATCTAAAACTTATATGTACGTTTGTCGAGCATTAATCTTGCTAGAAAAGGGGAAATATTAAAGAAAAACATTTCAGTTGTCTGTTAATTATGTTTTATGAATATGTCCTGAAGATGGTCTACTAGACCGAAACGTCCGACGTTGACATTATATTAACGTTAAAACAGCATAATTGCATATTAGGATTTTTGTTTGTTTTTTTTCCGTATATTTTTCTTCACATATATATATATTTGGACAGCAACCTTTCTTTCAAGCGTCTTTTATTGAAAACAGCCAATAAGGAAGATTTAAATAGTCTTTTACTGGTATCTACTATGTAGAAGATAACACACAAAATTCACCGTACCAAAACATCATCCTTGATAATGGCTATAGAACTATTGACAACTTTTGTATTCATTAACCTCTAAAAATTGAAAAAATGTTAGAATGCTGGAAAAATTCAATAAATGATTAATTAAATCTTTCTTGTTGGTCATTTTCAATTATATATATATATATATATATATATATATATATATATATATATATTGAGAGAAATAGGTAGAGACAGATGTATGTACTTGAGCAATAAAGACAAGAATTAACAGACTTGAAGGCTGTATCGAAAATTTATGCATTAATTTTCTTGCTTATCACTTATGGTTTACACAGTTAAAGATGTGTCTGATGATGTTGAAGGAGGAAACTGCTTGAAGCATTTTAAAATGTTAGATTAAATCAATGTCAGTAACCTTTAAACTATGTTTGATTTTCTGTTTCTCTGCTCTGTTTGTTGTCAATCTATCTTTCAAATGAAATCTATGTTTCCCTTCGGAGTGTGGGTGACCATGAATAGATATGAACAAAAACTTATTTGTTTGCCACTCAAAATCTGGGTGACATAAATCTTATGGGTCAAGCTATATGAAATCTTCAACTGCCTCAATTTTCCATTTTGAATAAAAGAAAGTTTTCTTGTAAACATTAAACCTCAATAACTTTAATTCCAAGTTTCCAATGTAATCTGCTGTGTGGATATTTGAAATATCTTAATGAAAACGGAATTGAATATTCTGACCTTGCATATCTTAAATTTTCTATTCAGAATAAAAAGGAGTAACAAAACTGAATTATCAACCTTAATGAGTTTCTGTCAAAATTTCTGGGATGAGAAGGTATCATTATTTACATTATTTACGCCTGGACTATTGTCCTCATAAGGGTGTTGATGGTTGTGCTAACACATTGTGCCCAAGGTTTTAAGTATACTGGACTTGTTCAGACTGTTGATCATGCGAGATAATGCTCTCTCTACCAGAAACTGTAACTAAGGTCTGCTCAGCATAGTTGCAGTATAAACCACAGATGAGCTCTGTAGGTGTTGAAAAAATGCAAATATGACTGAGCAGGCGTCTGCATCAGGGATTAGCTAATTGCCCTAGTAGACAGGCATCCTTGGATATGAATGGCTAGACATTCATCCATTGCCTTAATCTTTGTTGTTGTTATCCCAATGTTTCAGTAGTTGTGTCCTCTGGCCTT
The DNA here is from genome assembly GCA_903632075.3 of Acanthosepion pharaonis. Lineage (NCBI taxonomy): Eukaryota > Metazoa > Mollusca > Cephalopoda > Sepiida > Sepiidae > Acanthosepion > Acanthosepion pharaonis. The sequence continues at coordinate 1,400,281 of CAHIKZ030001890.1, forward strand.
CATCCAATGAATGTTGATCCAGGTAATCTACAAGGATTTTTTTTAACTCAACTGTTTATTTTTATCTATGGAGATAGATTGTTCTTGTTCTGCTATCTATATCTACGTATATCTTCTTTAATTCTTATTTTTAGTACTACCCAGTTTTCACTCAGGACAAAATCCTAGTGGATTAAATTATTGGCTTGTGAGTTTGGTGACAGTGATTCTGTGCTCAATCTCTGGGCAGGGTAGTGAGTACTTAGACTTAGTGGAAACTGGGCAAGTAATAACTGAGCAGTACTAAAATTGGTATGACAAGATATTCCTAAACATAGACAGAAGAACAAGATCACCCGCTGTTGATTAAAGAGAAGGTTCAGTTCAAATTTCCCTGTAAGTTACCTGAATTGATAAACACCTGATAAAGGTCGAAAGGTGATAACAACAACAAAGATAATGGTAATAGATAATGTGGACAATAGCCATTGAAATCATCAAAATCATTTTGGCAATCTGCTATATGCCCCTATCTTTCTGGTGTTAGTTTAAACTAATACCTTCTTAGATTTCTATGTCTAAACTTGGCATGGTGGTGTAATGGATAGCAACTTGGATTGAGGAATCAGAGAGCTGAGTTTGAATGCCATTCAAATCCATTACATTCACTTACATGCTAATACCCTTGGGAAAGGTATGAATCCTTTTCTTCTCCCCCAGCTATGGGTAAATAGCAGGACAGGCCGGGTTCTATAGCCTTGGATGACAATTGATCTACTTCAGAAAGAAATGGCAACCTACTGCGGGAAAAAATCTGCCTTGTCAGTTATGTATCAAAAGATACATGATTGCCTAAGTGTGCATCACGCAGGGCATATAACAGACTGACTGATATCTAAAATATAAGTATAAACTATAATTTTGAAAAATGAAAAATCACTGAAATGTGTTAGAAAATTTACAAGCTTCCATCTAAAATTAAGAAAATTTGAACTTTAAGCAAAATGATCAATTCAGTAAAGAGAGTAGAAATCATTCCCATTGTTACTGGGTCTCTAGCCACCATATATTAAGCCAAAATCAAATTGGAAGTTAATCTAAATTCATTATCTCATCTGATATTTATAGAATATTGCTTATCAGCACAACTATTTAATACATATCACTGTCATTTTCAACTGATGCCATCTTTTTTCCCTTATATCTAAATTATAAATTATAATTTTTGACAGTGAAAATTTCACTAAAATATGAAAAAGAATTTCCAAGCTTTTATTTGAAATTAAGAAAATGTGAACTTTTTTTATATTTACAGCAAGGTTCACCCTGTACAAGGCCTGGGAGTCACTTGAGGTAGAGAGATGTTCAGGGGTAGTTTATATGGATAGGAGAGGAAGATAACAGTTAACTCTAGACTTGCATGGGTTAAGACTGTAGTGATTGGGGAAAACACATTATTGGGAATCTGTTCATGAGAAAAAGCTGTTTGAGTAGAACTTACTTATTACTGATGGAATACAGAGGGAATGTGGGTGGTTTGCTACTATGTAGGTGGTATAGCAGGTCCTAGCTATGAAGGTTAGAGCTAGTGGAACTAAGGAATGTAGTTTGTCCAAGCACTTTCCATAGAAGTAGTGATAGATCAGTGAGAGACTCTCCAAATTACACCTGTGAGAGAGAGGTTGGAGGGTGAAAAATAATACTTCTACAACAAGGATTCAGAGATACTTTTGAACTCTATCAAAACTGGAAAGTGAGGACTGGGCAGCTTCCACCCAAATATGGCAACAGTACTCCATTTTTGGTCTGATCTGGCCGAACATTAAATTCTCAAAATATATAGAAAAAAAGGCAGCAGGAGAAAATTGTAGGTTAAATTCTATGTCTAATCCAAATCTCATCTGAATGTTAATAAATGAAAATGCTCAAAAAATTAGTTTAGTGCCTTATTTGCAAATTAGCAAACTGAGCTTGTAATAATGTGTGCAGAAAATTCAACTTGTTTTATATCACACATTCCTGGAATGTGAGATATAACATTAGGTTTTGAAAAAAAACTAAGTAAGGGAACAAATTTTTGTCAATCAATGAAGAAATTAATGGTGGGAAAAATTAACATTTTCTAAGTTTAGCTTATTATGATACAAGCTACAAATATTCAACATCTTGTGAAACAGATTTGTCAACCATTTAGTGGGGATGACATTAGAAATGCACTCACAGCAGAAGTAATGATTTGGATAACTTACTTGCTAACTCTGTGAGAAGCCATATTACATTCTAGTATACTCAAGGACATGAGATAATATTTTATTTATATATTTAGAATGTGATAATCGTGAATATGGATATCTTCAATAAAAATAACCCACAAAACAATGTTGCATTTTAAGCTAATTTGGGTTCTATTTTCTTGACAAAATGAACACTGAAACAGTGATAGATTTTGTGACAAAATTTAAGTACAGAAACTACACCAATTTTCTTGGAAACTTGGTGCCAGAACCACACTATCCATTTTGCCAGAATAATAGAAGTTATGTAAAAACAATTCAATAACAGACCTTTGAACCATTAATTGTGCATCTCTAGTATGTCTATATCATCAACAGGAGAAACAATTTTTAAATTATTATTAAATATAATGCTACCTGGGGAATTAATCTGGCAATTGCTTGCTCATGATTTTATTTAGATTAAAGAAGTTCTTGATCATCAGTTGCCACAAAATCAGTGGTGTACTTGTATAATAATCACTGATATAACTTTATATTTACATCTAGGTTCTTAGCATACTTCACCTTTCTTAAAACTGCTATTGTCACAGTGTGGTATATTGAAAAGCAAAAGCAACAAAAATAAAAGCATTGGAAAACTGAATGAGATCAGCTAAGCTGTGAATCTAAACATGTTGGATGCTAGGAATTCTAAAAATTTAAAAATTTGCTATCATTTAATCTTCAGTGTTTCCACTCAGTGCATAATTACAACTGATATTTTCATTCATATTTTTCCGACTTTCCCAATATATATAATTCCATCAATAAGAACATTATTTTAATCTAATCAGGTCCTTTTAAAGGACAAAATACTTCAGAACTTTTCAGTCTTGCTATTCGGTTATTCAACATTATTCTAATATATAGAAATTTCTTGGACTGTCACTTGTCATGTTTTCAATATAAAAACCATCCTTTTGACTCTGTGTATTTTGTGAGCATGAAGGTCTAAGTTTAGAGGAATTTCTATATCATATTCTCCCTAACTTTATATCAGTAAAATCAAAATATAGCAAATCTTTAATTATATCTTGGCTGGTGAACAGTCCCTAAGGATGTTTGGCTGAGAATCATAAGAACTGATTAGTCTTAAGTTACTTCCATTAAATTAAAAATGCTCATTAACTCCATAATAATAAATGAATGAACATGGAAACCAACTGCCATACAAAATAGGCAAGTGTAAGAATAAGATGTCAACTTATGAAACATTTAACTTAAATATTTCTTAGCTTAAATCTGTGAAAAAAATCATCAGTGTCAATTTTAAACAGAACAAAACATCGGTACAAGGATTCAACTGATTGATTAAATGATTCGTTTTTTTTACAGCTCATCAACCCTTTGCAGGTTATTTAAAGCCAGGAAATATATTTAGATTGTAAGATTTTTTATGAAATAATTATGATTTAGTGTTACAAGTCTTACTAATTAACCTATAGTTAATTGGAGAAGAGGTGACTGCGCAGCTTTCTTAATGGTATTTACACGCATGTGAATATAATTAATTCCAACTGGAATTAGAACTCAGCTATCCAATTAATACTTCTGAGCCATTATCCATTACACCACCTGCGCATCCAAGTTTACAGCACTTGGTATTTCCAACTTGTCACCCACATAGGTACTGACCAGGCTTGATGTTGCTTAACTTATATTATCCTACAGGAACTAGTGTTTCAATGTGATGCAGCCATAAGCCAGAAAGATGCAAGTTAGAGTAGGGTTTGGTAAGAATGAAATAAGTGGAGAGGAAAAAAATAGAGGTACTTCAACAGAATCAATATTCTCCTATTTTGCACAAGTCTTAAACTGAAGAACTCTTGTAGGAATGGTCAGCTACCATGCATTATTGAACTCTTTCAGAGAAAAGCAATGTTCAAAATGGGAAACAATAAAATATTGAAGAAAAAGCTTGAGACATCATTTACAATGAGGCTAACAATAGCAGGTCAGCAACTCGTTATCTTTTTTGAACTGGAAAATAATTCCGAGAAGCTGTTTTGTTTCTTTTCGAGTAGAAAAGTAAAGGCATATAAAGAAATCATTTTCAGAAAATGAATAAATCAATAAACTTGGCACATATTTAGCTTGCCACACAGAATAGAAGAAAAATTTCACCTTGTTAATAAGTAAAAGCAATCGTTTCAGTTACATACATAAGAATGTTTAGAGAACACAAGTAAATATAAAAAAAAACTGATTACATGTTAAATTATCTATGGATGAGGCAAGCCAGGGTTTCGAATCCTACAGAGTTTTACAGGATTTTATATATTAATTTTGTAGACAGACAGGCCCTTTCCCATAAGAAAAATGATGCAACATATTTTTCCTATCAGAAACTTTTATTAATAATTTCACAAAATTATATATATATTTCTTATATATTTTATGGGATTTGTATGAGTATGACCATCACTTATTCTGGAAATTAATGTTTTACCAGTTTTTGTGGGTTCAATTTACAATTTAAGTATAATGCTAAACTGGGTTCTTATTTTCTGTCTATTTATATATATATATATATATATATATATATATATATATAGGCTGACTAAAAATATATACATATATATGTATGAAAATTTATCATTTTAAAAGCTATTTTAGTGGATACCCACATTTGAGTAGATGCTCTGTTTATTTATTAAACAGTATATATATATATATATATATATATATATATATATATATATATAGTGTGACTGAAAAGTAACTACCTATTTTATGTATGAAGGACTATCCCATTCTGTAAAAAGGATCATTAGATGGAAAAAGTCCATCATACATATATATATATATATATATATATATATATATATATATATATATATTAGCAAATATAAATGGATATAAATCCGACAGAATGAAGAAAATATCTGGAAAAACAAACAAAAAATCCTTAGAATGTGATTATGTTAACATTAACTGAGACATTTCATTCATAATTAAAACAACATAATCACATTCTAAGGATTTTTGTTTGTTTTTCCAGATATTTTCTTCATATATATATATATATATATATATATATGTATGTATGTTAAGTAAATGGACTATTCCAATATCTTAACAATATATGATAAATATTAACATTTAAACTTTACAATGGTCAGTTTTAAATCTGTGTCTGAAGATTATCATATACATAAAAGTCAGAGTTGTACCAAACAAAGTGGAATAAAATGTGTATTTATTAATTACTATAAATTTTAGATCTGTAATTATACATTGAGCACTGTTTGATTACCAGCAGCATTCACTGTGTGAAATTTCATATTTCTGTTGATAGATAGGTAGATAATGAACCGGATGAGATAGACAGATAGATAGCTAGATAGATAGACAGACAGATAATGACCCAGCAGCGACAGATAGATTTGTGCATCTATTCATGTTAATAGAATTACAATGTAAAAAGGATCTAAAATAGATATTTTTATTTGGGATTGTTTAGTTTTTACAATTTTTATTTGCTGAATGTTTTGTGTATTTTGGTTCAAGTGAATCATTTTAAATTAAGAAAGTATAGTTGACAGACTATGTCTGGAATGGTTGAGAATGTTGAATATGAATAAAAAAAAAAGTCGGCGTAAGGGAGGTAACTGTGAATCTATAATAAAGATGGAATGGAAGTTAAGGAATGAGAGAAAAGAAAACAGAAGCAGCAGGCTGCATGTAGAAAGAAAATTGTCTAACAATAACACAAAACTAAAATTTGACAAACGATGAAAAAAAATCCTTAAGTGAAACTCTTGTGAGTTATAAAAATGAGACTAGAAAAGAAAGAGAAAGAAGAAGAATTAAAGAAAGGAAAAAAAATTATAAAAACTTGAATAAATAGATAATACATAAAAGAAAGTATAAAAGAAAAAAAATGAAAAAGAGAAAGAAATAATTTGTAAGAAAATATAATATAATATATATAATAAATTTATGAAAGAAAAGAGAAAAGAATACTTCAGTAAAAGACAGAAAAAATTCAGAAGCAAATCAAATAAATTAAGAAATAAAGAAAAAAAAATCAAAGGGTAAGGAAATAAATAAATCATGAATTTTTCTGGTTATTGTCTTCTAATCTGAGAGACAAAATTATAAAGTTTATTTTTGAAGAAATTTTGAGTGAATTTGATGCTCTTGAATTATTATTAGAAGATCAATACAATAACCAACAGGATTATGTTTGAAACAGCAGGACAAAATAAAAGTACAATCAACATTAACTGGATATTTTAATATTTATATCCACAACCTCAAACAAGTAATCTAAAGATAAATCATCTTCAACTTAACTCCAAAGATTTAAAATACCTGTTCTGACTAAATGAAGAATTTTAGGCAAAATTGGTCATTTTTCTATTTTGGTATCTGTTCTAATTTTATAATCAAATATCACTGAATAGAAAAAGAAGAGGTGTGAAGGAGAAATGGTTAAACTATGAAAATTTCTGAGAAATAAATGGAAAGAAATGAAGAAAAATTCTGAGAAAAGGAGAGTTACAGCCCTAGACAGAGAATTTGATGAGGCATGTTTTTAAAGAACAGGAAAATGCAAGTTAAATCAACTTTCAAAAATGTCAAAAGAAATAATATCAAGAAATATTAAGAAATTAAAAAGAATGGCAAAAGAGGAATAAAATTCCACTTAATGTAACCATTTCAAATCTTCATATTTTGATGTAGAAATTCTCTTCAATGACAATTCTCCAAGCTGTTTTTGAATATTTTTTTTCTTTGTCCAATTCAGAATCGAAATATTTGAGCAATAATTATTGTGCCAACAGGGATCATTGAATAGTGTTATTAATCATTACATGCAGCACTGAAATTAGACACTTTGGTCAATTTGTTTCCACATCTTCAATAAAAATTACTTTTTCTTTTCTTATAATTTCAATATATTTCTCTAAAATCTATTTTCATTTTCTCACTTTTAAGACAGTCTACAAAATATGAAGCAATAATTTCAGATTCCACATTAATAACAGAAATTCTGTGAGATTTTGGTTTGTTTAAAATCATTATTCAAGCCCAGTGCACATACATGCCAATCCATCAATATCAATTTTAAAACCTTATTTTATTTCATTCTTTTCAAATCAGGAATCAAATTTTGGATTCATAAAATATTGCTCTAGATAGAATGAAGAAAATGTTATCATGACAACTCATTTTACAGTTTTTCTGTATTCTAAAAGGAGAAAAATGCACACACTTGATTTATTTGGGTAATTTTTTTATGCATAAAATCTCAAGAAAAGATCTCATTTTTGTGGGATAATGGCTGTTGACAATTTCAATTACTACTGTATTTATCATCATCATCATCATCATCTCAGTTGTAACCCTCATTGTCAGAACTGTCTTCATTTTCCATAAAAATATTTGCCAAGTTTTGAGGAATTTCCCAAACATGTTTGCTTTTGCTAAACTATAGCTCAAAAGCTGAAGAATTTTTTATTTTATCTTTATTAATGTTCTTGCAAAAGGTATAGAAAATTGTTGGGAGTTTCAATATAGATGAATAAGACAGATATTTGAAAGTAGTTTAGAGATTTATAAAATTGATAGACTGATAGAATTAAAAATTTCATAAAGATACATATGTGTGCTTGGATATGTGTGGGCATCACATGATAGAATATCAGTTGGTGAAAGTAGACATTCTTAATTTCCAAATAAAACTCTTATGTTATCTACAATAGCACTTACAATTTATTAAAGCAATATATAAAAATCATTGAAAATGACTAATAATTTAGCCAAAAGTCCTTGGAATGAACAAACTTTTGGACAATTCTTATATTTATTAAGTCCAGAAAAGAAAATACTTGTATGTATACAAGAATAACAGAAGAAAAAAAACTTGTCAGTCTTGTTAATTGAAACATATTATATATTTATATATATATATATATATATATATATATGCACATGGCGTCATGATGGCATTTAGCATGAGGCAGACCGTCGACTCTGGGTATTGACTTCAAAATCCACTTTTATATTTCCATATGCTACATTAACCTATAAATATAGCATACCTTAAAACTGTATTTTATCATTATATATATATATATATGAATTTGTTGAACTGTTTTACTGTACCTTCCTACATTTGAAGATATAATTTATTTTTTATTAAGCTGATAGTAATGCCAAAGATTTTTTTAAAGGCAGGGATTTTAAATATTTTGAAAGTGGATTTTTAAAACACTGATCTATATTGGACTATTATATAAATTCTTTTTAATAATGTTCACCCAATACAAGGCCCAAGAACCACTCAAGGAAGAGTGTCACTGAAGGAGTTTATTGCATAAGAGGTAAGAAGTGAGGTTTATTAGGATGTATGGAAACAGTTAACCTTATATATAGAAATGAGATAACAATATATACTTTTATATATCAAGAACACTTAAACATTAAATTTTATATATCAAGAACAAAAATTTTAAAATTAAAATACCAAAACACATTGCACAAAAATTTTTTCTACTTTGTCATGCCTTCTCCCCCATATAAATATATATATATATATATATATATATATATATATATATATATGTGTGTGTGTGTGTGTGTGTGTGTGTGTGTGTGTGTGTGTGTGTGTAACATTTCAAGCATATGTGGTTGAATTATCTAGACATTATATTTTTATTTTAATCCTATCATGTTTACAGATCAATTTCTCAGTGTTGGTACAAAACTGATCTAGAAAAACGACATAATTATCCATATGGTATTTATTTTCCAAAGTACTTTCAGTCTCATCCAAGATCATCTTGAGGGGCAAATTCCTAAGACAAAATGTTAATATAAGTTATGAATATGCGTGAGCATGAACGCTGTAAAATTTGAAGAAATATTTTACCATTATGTAAGTGAGGTAACTTAATTTATGTAAATTCTTTTTAAAAATTATAATTACATGTTTTAAAATATTGTTTTAATTGTAGTTTTTAAAAATTACAATTTAGATATTTTAAAACCTTAAACTTTGTTGCTATACTCATAACTGATTTTATTTATTTGTGTCCGTAATTTTTTTATATAAAGGGCTTCCAGAACTTGAAGTTTTTGTTTTTTATTTTCATGGTGGAGTATAAGTATAATATTTTCCTGCAGTAAGTTGACATTTCTTTTGGCAGTAGACTGATTGCCAAACAAGACTATAGGACCCAGTTTGTCCTGCTATTTAACCCATAGTCAAGGGAGAAGAGATGGATTCATACCTTTCTGACAGGTATTCAAACTTGACCCTCTGATCATTATCACTTGCAAGAAAACTTATCACATTATATTAAAGATGTATGGATATAGTGAATGAGATGATATCTCTGCCTTTCATGATAATATTCTTTCTCTTCAGTGTACCATATCCATTCAGGATGCGGGCAATCACAGCTCTCCAAAACATCCTGTCCTTTATGATAATATACATAAAAATATTCTTTTGATTTTTCCCAACAAATAAGTAATCAAAGCAGCTATGTTTCAATTTTTTCATCAATCTTTGTCTCTTCCTAATTTTTTTCAGTGGTTAAATTAGGATAAATTACAAAAAGCAACATTAGCTTTCTGCATTATTTACATTAAAACTAATATCCTCATCTTTGTTGCTATTATCACAACATTTTTGCTGCCTGGCCTTCTTCAGATAACTTAATCCAGGTAACTTTCAGTGTATTTTTAACTAAACCCTTTATTCAATCTACAATGATAGATTGTTCTAGTTGCACTGTCCATGTCCAGAGATACCTCATTTAGTTTTTATTTAGTCTTACTCAGTTATCACTCACCATGTTATCCAGACTCACAGATACCTGAAGAAGATTAAAAGACACGTCTGAAATATAATAACAACAAAGACATTTCACCAAATATAAATAATATAATAACACCTCACTTTTGCATTGAACCATTAAAAATGCTAAGATGTTCAATAAGTTTCCACAAACTTATCTAATACCTTAACATTTATGCTAAATTCTTTGATGAACAAATTTCATGACTATACACTGATTTACTTGAACCAGTGTTCTAATATTGGTTGTTAAATTTACCAGTGTACTCTCTGGACTTCATTAGTTGCCTGTTGATGTTCATAACCTGCTGGGAATTTTGAACCAAACTTTATTCAACCCACAGAGTAGATAGTTCTCATTACATTAGAGAATACTTCATATCAGTTAATTTATTCTGGTGATGTCCCTTGTTTGCCTCTTGTAGTGAACAAGATCTTATGACATTTAGCATTACATGAATCAGAGATTGAACTCATAACTGCCAATTATATAGACACACTTAACCATCACTTTTATCTATGAGGCCACTGGCTCCTTTAAGCAAGAGAAATCAAAAATTTAACAGTGAACTTTTACTTATACATAATTTCTGTTCCAGAAAAATACAACCTTCCTTGGACACTGTTGATACGAATTAGTGAACATTTTTTGTTTCGCAATTATCATGAATATATAACTGATTGTTACCTTTCAAGTGATTTCAATAATTATACAGATAGATATTCATTAGAATAATGTGGAATAGATAAATACATCTTTGATTTTTGACTCCAAATCTATATCGCTGTAAAGAAAGAGATACAATTGGCAATGCTTTAATTTTAAACAGTAACTTACCATGGTGTAATTGCTAGCAAGTTTGACTCAGACAAATTGGCCAATATAGAAAGTTCAAGGGTCTCTCTATATAACCTGACTACAGTAATGTGCTAGACTAAGCTAAACTTACTTGGTAACTATTAGTGCTACTTCTGGAATTTGCAAAGAGTTTAATAGGCCTATTGTCAATAAGCCACACCACCACATACACCAAAAATCATTTGTTGACTTCTTCTGGAAAATATATTTGGACTCATTCATACTTGCCTTCTGATTTAAAGACCAAACCCCCAATCATAACTCTAAATACTGTAGTGACAGCCTTGGTAATGGTTATTTGTAAAGAGAATGGAATTAGCAAGCCAAGTTCAAAGTCTGGCCTCATTTGTTGCATTCAATTTTGCACTAATGTCATTGAGAAAGGCATAGATCCATTTCTTCTTCTCAATAGCTATAGGTTATAGTAGGATAGCCTGGGCTCTTTATTCTGGAGTGGCAACCAGTCTAGAAGATGGAAAATTGTGAATTGGAAAAGAAGTCTACAAGAAAAATACTCTACTATTTTTCTCAAGAATCATGACAATTTGCAGATAATAAAGAAAAACAATCTGTGGGGAGATACAGTATTTAAAAAGCCAATACAATATCACCATGTATAGGAAGCTTATTTTGTAGGCTGGTTAAATTGTGTAGTCAATCTAACATGCAATAGATACACTATTTACAATAGCTGCCTGCTTATAATATGGGTGAAGGAAGGTATGCCTGTTTTCAACTGAAACAGTGGCCTGCTTAAAAAGGTGGTGAAAGAAAAGGTATATGTTTTTAATGTAGTAGGACAGTGTAGCCTTCTCATATGGTCACTCAAATGTTCCATTTCGGCTCAGGTGTTATGATGACCACAGCATCAGAGAATGGACATAATTTATTTATCAATCCTGTTTATATACACATCTAGAGATCTGCTTTGAAAAGGTTGCTTTGATTCTCATTGACTTATCACCTTAAATCCTTATGAAAACTATCTGAATGGTTGGTCAAACTTTGTGACCAGGCAGTTTTAAATATACATCTATTTTGAGAAATTGTAAAATTTTGGTCTCCTCGTTATTTGTTTATTTTCTTATATATATCTGGCTGGTTGAAATATGGTTCTGAGGTCTGGTGAATCTGATTATTCATCTATTTTCAGAAATTCTTGTTATTATTTATTTCTATTTATTTACTTCTCTATCACTATAATGCTATGAAAGACCAGAATGACACGTGGATTTTTGGATCAATCAGTTTTACGATCAATTATTCAAATGAGTGTCATCTAGTATTTTTATCTTCTGAACAACAAGATTTCATAGATCTAAGAATCAAATACTCAGCAATGTGTTTATGTTCTAGTACATTTGTATACTTGTAAAATTCTTAAGAAGCAAGAACCAATATAGATAATTTAGCTGAAACAAAAAGATAAAATATTTTTGCATTCTATATTTATTTTTGCATTTTATTTCTTCCTGGCAGTCCTTAAATATTCTTTACTATTCTTTTCACTTCTGGGCATTGAACTATGATATTAGTTTTCAAAATAAGATAAGCATGCTGACTAGACCACACATATTTGTATTGACCGCATAGATGTAATATTGACCCATTCAATTTCCCTACAAGATTTATGCTTTGCTTATTTAATAATTTGGTATTCAGCTTCTTTGAGATTAGAAATCTATCAACCTATCTTTATTTATCAAGTTATGAACCATTTTCATCTACTCTGAAACTTATGTTATTTACTTATATCTTATATGTATATACAAGAGAATACTCTGAATATGAATAGTTATATATAGCATATCATATTACAAGCATAGCTTTATAAATATCAATCTGTATTGTCTGTAACTTTGAGAAAAGTGATGAGCATAGCCAACATTTTCCAAAGGCTTAAATCTCTTTGTGCAGTTGTTGCTGATAACACATTCTTTCAACTGATCCATTCTTCAAATCATTCCAAGTGAAATCTGTAAGAAAACTAACAGGTGACTGAATTTTTTTAAAAGTACCAACCACTTTAGTCTACTGGGCACTTGGTTTACTTAAAGCTTTGAAAATTTCTTTCAAGATCTGAAGAATAGATCACCTAAAACACTGTGCTAGTAATAGCAAATATACAAAGAAATGTCATCAATTCTCAATTTGGTATCTATGCTGATGACAAAACTATTTACTCTTGTCTTAAGAGTAAGTTTGATCAGTCTGATAAGGTCAAATGGCAGCTGTTCTAAAAAATGACCAACAATCTATTGCTAAAGAAAGTATCGTTCACATTGGCATGATGAACCTGACTATGGTTGAATGATGACGATGATGATGATCAGTTATGTATCCTCTCAGGAGTCTGTCCTACAATGCAACAGTTCTGAACAAGAAGCAGTCTGAGTGAAACTTCCTCCTTAAAAATGGAATATGAAGAGTAGATGGATGGCAGCTTACATAGTGCTTCAAAAGCTATGCATAACTCTTAACAATCATGTGGGTACAATTTGTTTTCCAGACATCAGACAGGGTTAATCACCTCATCCATGATGACAAGAGTTAGAAAAACTTTAAGAACACTAAGAAAAATTATTAAAAACTTGAAAAATGTTGGCCATCATATTCAGTGAAACATGTATAAAGAAATGACTGCTGCCTAAAAACACACATATATATATATATATATATATATATATATATATATATATATATATATATATATATAATGTCATGCATATACATAATGATATATATATATAGGACTAGAGTGATATTTCAGGTCACCAAATTATTCCCAGTGGCATGAGTGCATCAATGTTTATAAGAAAAACAATTCCTCCCCTTAATCTCTCTATTCTAATATCCCCTTATTTTGACTTATATTTGGCAAAGTAATGCCTAAATATTAATACAAAAAATACAATATATATTTATGATGAAAATTTATGATCAAACACACAGATAAACTGACATGTTGATATGCAAAAAAGGTTATGTAAGGGAGCATTTATACATATAAATGTTATTATCTATCTATATACGCATACATTTAAGTAGGGGTATTATATATAATAACACAGAGATATATGCATGTATGCACAATAGGCTTGAAGTTAGAGTGTGAGATGCATTCACTTTTAGCAACAGCCTCTTCCTTGTTTTCATTCTGTCTGTAAACTTGTGTCCATTTAATATCATTATTCATTTTTATTGGAAAATCTGTCGCCCATTTCTGATCTCTTGCAGTAAATGTCTACCACTTTTTATTCTGTATTTATATGTTTAGGTCTGATTGTTCTAGAGTCAAATAGGTATAGGTGTGGAAAACAGTATTGTTATTTTTTACTTCTACCCAGTCAAGAATCAGACAATTGTGTTCAAACTTTCATGCTTCAGTTATTTCTATCTACTTTTCTGAAAAAAATATAGTCTTGAAGACTAAGTTTTCTCAGTGGCTCAAGACATTTTTTCACTATATATGTATAGATACTTGGATATCTTTAACTTAAACAGTTCTTATATTCAACACAGTGCCAAAGATAACAACTCTGTGCCCAGACAATGCTAAATCCCTTCTGTACAGTTTAAATCAGTGACTGCAAGAAAGGTTGGCTTGGGACCTGGAACCATTCTGGCTTGAGTTGAGTCAGCATTTCTCTCAGCATAGCCAGTCAATTAAATCAGAAAATTAGTCTCCTCTTTAGTGGTACTATACAATTTGTCATGGGAACAGTAATCACAGCTTACAACCAGGACTTAGGCTGTAATACAATCTTTACTTTGGGAATGTTTTTCTATTAAGGAAAAAAAGATTTTGGCTCATAAGATAAAACTTACAAGCTCTTATCTTATCAAACACAGACACATATAAAGCATTATATATTTGTATTTGCGTATGTATTGATATAAGGGAGTGCTGAAAGGTTCTCAGCTTAACCAAGACATCCTCCTAAAAAAACCTGATATTTTGGTTATACTTGGTCAAGCTGATAACTTTTCAGCACTAACTTGTATAAATGGAGAACTGCAGTCATATTTGGGCAGGAATTTCCCCACTCCTCACTTTCCAGTCTTGATAGAGTCCAAAAGCATCTCTGTGTCCTTGTGGGTGATAAATAATTTTCCAGCCTGCAACCCTCTCTTACTGCTCTATCTCTACTTCCATGGAAAGTATTCAAATGAACTACATTCTTTAGTTTCACCAGCTCTAACCTTCATGGCTAGAACCCACCATGCCATGCCTATTGTAGCAAATCACCCTGTATCCCATTGGTGAGAAGTCAGTTTCACTTGAGCAGCTTCTTCTCATGAACTACTTCTCTGTGGAAAAGACTCCCAAGTGGATATTTCCTCAATCACTACAATCTTAACCTATTCAAGTCTAGAGTTAACCATTATCTTTTTCATCTATCAGTATAAACTGTGTCTCTTACTCTGTAAACCTCTACCTTCAGTGACACCTGGGCCTTGTACAGAGTGAACCTCAGTGTATAAAAAGATCTCTGAGGAAAGTAATTGACATTAAAAAAAAAAAATTCAAAATTTCCTCTTTTGTATTGCTGATGTGGTCCACCACAGCATCTCTGCTGACGTATTATACAGCCTTATGAATTGTACACCTGAAAAATGTGGAAATGATTAACCAAAATTTTATGACAACAAAATATGAATTCAGCTCTCTTAAAAATGTTTCAAATGTAATAATAAAATACTGGCCAGAAATTGTTGAGATATGCAAAGTTGTCATAAAAGTAACTACCCACTTGATGGTAATGGTTTGACAATAAGATATAAGAGGCCACAATGATAAGCAATAACAGCAGTATAGTATATACTGGAGAAGCAGAGGGTTAATGAAAAAAATTCTGCATCATAGAATGAGCTTTAATAATGACAAATATATAAATAGTGCCTCTCTTCTAGCTTACTATTGGAAGCTAAAGGAAAATGGGTAACAGTATCTAGACCCAGGGCTTATAAAGATAAAAGTGTTAGGTGCATCTTATGTCGAACTGAAAAATGGATGATTCTACAAGGAATGGGGTATAATGATATGTTAAATAGATGGCAGGAACTGATGGAAACAAGCTGACATAGAAACAAATACCTGATAAAAAAACACAAACCTAGAAGGAAAAAGAAATTTATATGGAGTTAAAATCTCACTTTGTTAAAACTTGTACTCCCAGTCTAAAGAGATTGTAAAGTGGAATAGTCCACAAAATATTTTTGAGTGGATGATATTTTTTACGATTTTCTCTCCGCGTCCACCATATCTCTCTGAGAATAAATATCACCCACATTCTGGATTGCAACAATTCATGAATAGTTGCTTCCGGAATCATCTGAAGATTGCTTACACATGAAATTAACAATTGCAGAGGTGCAAGAGATCAGAATTTGAAAAGTAATTATATATATATATATATGTTGTAACCTAGGGAAGGTTACTGAATAGAATAATCAAACAAAGGTTGGTAATGAACGATAATACTTAGGACACAAACAATACGTATAAGATTCACCAGCAGCGCATAAAAGAAGTAGTCAACTGCTAAAAGTGAGTCAAGTGAATTCCACAATTAATCTCCAACTGCAGACCAACATACAGTATTTACTACTGTATTTATGCAAATGGGGACATACCTTATTATTGTCCATAGGTTGCTACAACAATATATATATATATATATATATATATATATATAAAAATAAATCAGCTTCAATCCTATGACCATGTATTGTTCTAAGAACAAGGGCAGCTAAACTTCTGGCAAGTTCCTTCCATACAGAGAGTTCTTTTAGTTCCATTAACACTTTTGCATCTTTGTGATTTTGTTTTTCTTGGGATGAAATTATTATATATATGAAATTATTATATATATATATATATATATATATATATATATATATATATATATGATTATTATATATATATATATATATGAAATTATTATATATATATATTATATATATATATATATATATATATGAAATTATATATATATATATATATATATATATGAAATTATTATATATATGTATATATATATATATATAAATTATTATATAGATATATATATATTTATATATATATATATAATATTATATATATATTTCATTAAATATGATAGACATTAAGCAAATTTAAGTAATTTTTTATTTAGTTTTTTTTCAGTGTTCTTACACTTTTCTGTTTGTTGAGAGTAAGGGAGTACAAAAAATTTCCATATTGCACATTGCTCTAAGCACTTTCTTAAACAGTCAAAACATGAAGATGATTTAACAAAACCTAAAACAAACATGCTTGAAAATTGCTAAAGAAGTGGCTGAAAGTTTACTCTTTCATCAACAATAGTATAAAAGATTAAAGCAATTGTTCATGAAATTGGTGGCATAGTAATTGTGAGTTTAATCTCTTAGCTAGACAGTACAGTGGAAACAGGAAATAGCTGAGCAGTACTAGAGAAGAACAAAAAGGTATTGACAATAGAATGCGAACAATCTACCCCTCTAGATTAAATTAAATGTTCAGTTCAAAATTTCATGAAGGTTATCTTGATTAACAGATACCAGAAGAAGGATAGAGGCTACAACTCCAAGATGTTGTTATAATAAAAACAAAGATGAGGATATTAGTTATTAGACTGTAAAGAATGATAGCTGTACTAAGTAACAGAAACCACATCACTTGATGACTACCAAGAGCATCATCAAATAAAATGGATAGCATATGTAACTTGAGAAAATAATGATAACATTTTAACAATCCACACTACTTCAAACAAAAGCTTAGGAAGGAAATCCCCATTAATACTGGAAAGTGTAATAAAAATTAAAGGACTTGAGAAAAAATTGTTTTAAGAGAAAGATTTTATAAATTTCAACTGAAAACAGTAGTGGTTGCTCGGTCAATGAATGACAAATGTTTCCTTGTATGGAAATGGCTAATATTACTATTAGCATTATCCTAGAAATTCAAGCTGAAATTTCTGTATCGTTTTTTGGATTTGACATTTTCTTAGTTTTACTTTCTTAAAAAAAGTAATGAAACAAATAGATAATTCTTTAATAGTAAAAAAAAAATACTTTAGACAAAGAAAGTAATGCTTTGTCTTGAAGATGATTAGATTATAAATCCTGGAAAAGTGCTTTTATCTACTCCACTTTTTTCTCTTAAAAGCAAAAAGTTACATAGTGCTGACAAATTCTCAGCCAAATCCTCTTCCCTTAATCTGACCAAATGACCAAACAGTTTCTTTTTTTTTAAATTGTCCTTTCATCAAACTGATAATTATTTATCATCCCCTTGTGTAAATATTTTGAAAACTAAAGAATTTTACAACTCCAATATATATATATATACTATAAAAAAGGTTATGTTTAATAGTTGATAAAAGGGAATTTATATCTGACTGGTAAACATTAAAAATAAGGATGGATTTATTAATATTTTTATTTGTAATTGCTGAAATTGTTAGATGCAACCATAAGTTCGATGCTAAGAGTTTTTCTACCAAACTTCTCACTTCTAGAACTCTCTGCTTGGTTCTTGCTTTCCTGTCAGCTATGACCATCAAAAATTTAAATGCACCATCAATTGTGATTTTCTGTCCCTGAGTCCTGTACTTTTATTGTTCTCTCTCATCAATAATGTATTTCTCAGATTTTTTTCATTCTTAATAACCCCTTGTGTTTTTGTGGTTTTATTTCCTTGCTTGGGGTGAAAAAAAAAAACAAAAAAAAAAACAAACAAACACACTTTCACACAAAACTTCAGATCACCTATGTAATTTGCATTCCTAATTTTTCCTTGGGCATAAGAAATTGCAAAGTAATTGATAATAAAACAATTTATACAGTAGATTAGAACGAACAAAATGTTTTAACTCTTATTTTCTTCCTGGTGAATTTTTTTTTTCTTCTTTCACTTTTTTCTAAATATATTTTTTTTACAGCTCAAAAATGTACACACATGCAAAAATCTATTTTTTTAGTATATTTTAACAGTCATATTAACAAGAATCTAACAAATTTCAGCCACTTCAATGTGGTAGAATGGTCAACAAGCTTGTCTCACTGGATCAACTAGGACTGAATGGTGAGTTCACTCCTTACTGGGTGCCCCTTACTTTCAGCTAAGTTACGCTAAGTAAATCACTATGTCTATCAAATTTATTAATCATTTTCTCCAAAACGTGAATCCTTTGTTACAAAGGTGGTTGTGGTAAATATAAGAATTATACAAAATTTACATTATATCCAAGTGTTTGACTTCCACGAGTCATCATCAAGTAGAACTGGGTGTATCTACACCCTGACTGGGAGGTGGAGGGAGCAAGCTTGATTGAGGGCCCCAGGCAGTGCTTTGTGACTCACACTATCTTGTCAATATTTGATGTTTTTCTTCCTACATTTATATTTTTTTTTTTTTTAAGCATTTCACCCCAAGCAAGGTGGGAAGCCACTAGGACGCAAGGGGTTACAGAAAATTTAGAGCAAGATCAGATAGGAGTGATAGAAGAAAGGATGAGGGTAGTGGATAGATCAAGGCAACTGGAGATGTCGATTGGCATTACACTTGAATAGCTGGAGATTATAGCTCACAGGGAAACAGGAATAGGGAAGGGAGTTTGTCATTCTGTATTCTTTTTTTGTCCTAACATGTCAATTTGTTTTGCTCATTTTAAATATTGAAAAGCTTGATATAAAATTAACTATTTTTTTCATTCATAATCTATTATGACATGCCTATAATTCGTATTTATTTTGAATTTTTCTAATTAAATGGTTCATCTATATTGCATATGATCTATTATTGTACATAATTAGGTTACAATAAAATTTGTACTTTACATGAAAATTGAGATGCAGTAGAGTGGGTAGGTTTCATATCATAGATTCAGTGGGTGGCATGACACCCTAGCACTGACCCTCTCTTCATGGGTGGGAAAAAGTTAAGGGAAGGAAAGAAAATGAAATCTATTTTAAACAGTGCATTGATTCAAAAATGTTGTTATTATTTTCATGTTTCATTAAAGTTCATTTTTTCTGCCTAAGACCATTTTTTTTGACAAGGGAACTAACTTATGAAAACATTATCACTTTAAGAACAAGTGCACTATTAAATTATGTTATTCTCAGGGGAATCTAACATTAAACTTTCACAGTTGCTGCAAATTGGTCTTCTTGGTTTAGAACCATCCAAGGGGAAACTAGGACTTTTGAGTCTGTCAACATGAAGAGGATCTGCGGCATGTTGTCAGGAGGGCCTGACTAGCTCAGCCACATCAACCACCCATAATCCTCCGTGACTCCTGCTACTGACTCTCCAGAAATAGGCTAGGCCTTACAACCATCTCTGTCACGGCTATCAGAGGGAGAAAGGGAATAAGGAGGGAGGAAGATGATCCTGTGGTCGATGATCTTCAAAAGTCTGTTACAAGTTTGCAAGAAACAGTCAAATGTCAAGCTTAATCAATATACATTTTAATTCAAAATGTTTCTATCTTGTTTTTACAGTGAATTTCCCTTTGTTTTTACTTTTAAATATGCAAAGGACATTTTCACTATTAACACACAATGTTTTAAAATTTCTCTTAAATGTTAACTGATAAAATTGACATGTTCATTAAATTCAGTTTCAGGCAGAGAATAAGATAAATTTTTGATTATGATTTAATCAACAATGTTTAAAGATCAAAAGCTCTGATATTTTATCCAAAAGGTCAGAAACAAGTTGACATCTTAATCTAAGAAAGTAAATCTTATTCTATAAATATGCTGATCCTTAGCAATATAATGAATAATAATATAAAAATCAAAGATGCTGATGAAGTATGTGTTAACATTAGAGAAAACAGAACCAGCAAGCTGAGTTGAAATTCTAGCTGTTGGTATTCACTATGCCCTAATAATCTTGATGAGGCATCAATATAGCTTTCTTCTTCTCAGCTTTATGTTAAACAAAAGAGAAAACTTGATACACTTGTCTTGGCTAACAACCAATCTAGGAGAATGACAACTCTGAATTCAAACTATACAAGAAACAATAGATAAATTATTTAGTCATATTTCCTCAAAATGCCAATGAAAAATTTACAGTTATCATAGAAAAGGAATACAAAGAACAATGATTGTCTATAACTTGAAAGCGTTTAAAGAAAGGGAGATTATAAAAAGAAACATCAATCCTTCTAATCTAAATGTTTCAAAATAATACATTTTTAATTGATTCTTGAATATCCAAGGTGGAAAAAGAATTGCAAAACTTACAACTGTTCCAGTATAATAAAAAAAATCAATAGACATTAGGGTCAGTGAAATTTAAACAATTTTTAATTGACTCATTCTTGACTGTCAAGATTCAAGGTGGACAAAGGATTACAAAGCTTCCAATTGTTACAGTATAATAAAATAAAAACTCTCTAGCTACAAGAGTCAGATAAAATAAAAAGTGAAATCTATAAAGTTTTTAATTAAATGATTCTTAAAAATCAAAGGTAGACAAAGAATTACAAAACTTCTAATCATTCCAGAATAATAAAAAAAAATCACTCCAATCACAGAAGTCAGATAAAAAAGAAAGTGAAATTAAAAATTTTTTTTAATAAACTGATTCTTGAAAGTCCAAGATAGACAAAGAATTACAAAACCATTCCAGTATAATAAAAAAAATCACTCCAGTCACAAGGGTCAAATGAAATAGAAAGTGAAATTGATAAATTTATTTCATGTTTTATTCAATTATATGTAAAAATATTTTGCAAAGGACCTTGAATACAATTGAGGTGAATGCTGAACATTTTTTCCAGCTTGTAATTTAAAAGGAAACATCTAAAAATAGACATTTTTACTTGGTGCTTGCATTTTTCTCTCTATAAAAAAATGTTAACCATCAGATTAAAATTCAATTTGCCAAAAGGTTCAGTAAAAGCTGGGACGGTCTAAAACGAGGTGAACACACTTGCTAAACAAGAAAAAATAAAAATTTATGCCTGCCATTTTTATCCTGAACACTCAAAGATATCACCTAAGCTCGAAAAAAAAGTGTTTGTTCAACCATTTTCAAATATCAGTTATTGATCTGCTCAACGTCTGAAATATACAATTTAAATAGGAAAAGATTAAGCTACATTTTGTTGAATTTGCATTTGTCTTCTGCACTGAAGGTGCTGAGAACTTGCATTGCCTATTTCTAGCCATTTATTGCAGAATTTAATAAATACAGATTTGATGTAAACAATTTACATTAATGTGGACTGAAAAAATAACACAGATTTCATTTTTTTTTAAATACTTGAAAATAAAACAATACCGAACAAAAAAACAGAACATTTTCTTTTTAAATATATTTCAAGACATCAAAATCGAGCAAGTACAGAAATTTAAATATCTCAGAAGTGTTTTAACAGCTGACAAAAAATGTGAAATCAAAATCTGAAAGTGCAATGGAATAACAAAAAAATGACTTCCAAAAATTAAATAAAGTAATATATATATAATATCAATATTCCTAAATACTAGACAATGTCCTCACCGATAAAGAGGAAGCATGAGGCAACTGAATTGTGGCTCTACAGACAAATGCAGGGAATACCATGATAGAACAATGAGGGAGTTTTGAAGAAAAAAGGAACACAAAGAACACTTAGAATTAGAAAAAGCCAGTTAAAATTTCTGGGACACATAATGAGGCAAGAACAGTTTTGTGATATCAACGAACACTCATTGCCACTTTTGTGATGTCAACAAATGCTCATTCTCACTTTTACAATACTTGTTGTAGTAGAAACTTTGTAATCACTGATATACTATAGTATGCCATTGAACAATACTGGTGTCAGATGCCTTCGAATAGCACTCACACTAGTAGTACTTGCTCAATAATACTCACTCAAATAGTAACCACTGTATAGTGAGAAATAGTATAGTGAATAAATAGGGAATAGCAGTCCATATAGTAATAGAGGATAGACTAGAAATGGTGGTCTGTATAGTAATAGAGGATAGAGGAGAAATAGCGAACATTAGTCGTCAGCTACTTTCTACATATATGTGTTTCCTCTATGATCATCTGGTCTACTTAATTCAATAATGGAATCACTTTTGTTTGTTCACTGGCAATCTAGGTTCAAACTCAAGTGTTGGCAGCAACACTTTATTCCTTTATAACAAAGGCTTAGAAAATTTGATACTCATAAGACATGATAATTGAAAAAGAAGCAGTTGCAAACAATGAGTAACTAATCTGACAAGCTTTTGTAAAAGAATGGCAGAACTAGGACTGTTTCCAGACAGGTATTCATTATATTATCTTCTTCTATGTGCTGTTTTCCTTCAGGTCATGAGAGGTCATTGCTCTCCACAACTTCCCATCTCTTTCAGCTCTTAGCAATGCTTGTCTTTTATGATCCCTTCCACTCCCTGTTCTCACATTTATTTACATAAGTTTGTTAGGGAGGTTACTTGCTGTTTTCCCCTATCACGCTTCTCTTATATATATCCTGTGAGTGCCAAATTTTCCAACTCTTCTTTCCTCAATATGTTACCTAGAAATTTCAACTGTTTTTTTTTTTTTTTGTATAAATGTACTTTTTGTTTCCATTTTCCTACTTTGTTACTCACATTCTCCATCAATGCTATTCTTAGCATCCACCATATAGCTGTTGCTTCAAGTCCTTTTCATGTGTGAGTCCAGCATTCACTGCCATATAGGAAGACTGATATTACATAGTGGCTGGACATTATTTTCTCATGAAATGTTCTTTACACACACATCAAACCATAACCTCCCAAATATGCATGTTAAAGTAACGCGAACTGACAGCGTCTAAGAATTTGAATGAAACCTGTCGTGTAATTTATTGGGGTTGTTGGAACGTCTCCCTTTAAGGTAGTTCTTATCACTCACCCCTTAACCACCTTTATCTAGAGATGAGACGCGTTAAATTTGAGCAACATCCAGTCGACACACTGGGGTTAAAATAGGAAACTAAAATGATACATATGACACACTCATATCCTCTCTCCCACCTCACTTCCTCAACTTTGCGTATACTTGATGAGGTCCGTAAAAAACGTGTGAATTTCTTCTCATTTTTCATTTCAGCTTTTGGAAGTAAAGTCTGATGATCCAGAACCCTGTTAAAGGGGTTATGGTGAAATAGCTTATTACATGGAATCTTAACGTGGTCTGTCTTTTATTCAAACATATCTGCTCTGAATTTTACATTGAGCTCTCTGGATATCATCCTCCTCAGGTCTACCCATACGGATTACCTAAATTTGCATAAACTCTCTCTCTCTATATATATATATATATATGGGATTAATTACTTTTTCATTGTAAGAGTATTAATAGCTTTTAATAAATGGTCATAGACACAATTATGAATGTAAATTTTAAAACTCTAACCAGTTGCAAAGGTATAATTTCATGTCTTCAGATGCTAAGCTCTGTAAGTATAAACAACATGGATAATGTCTTTGTTTCATTAATTTAAGTTAATTCGTGTTGGGAATCAGAATATTTGAAATTGATAATTAACAAGAAAATTCTGTCATGTGTGAAGAGCTAATCTAATTTTCTCAAGATTTAATGTTATAGTTTGAAAATATGTAATTTTTGTTCCTTTTAGGAGTTTCAGAATTCAACTACTTCCTGGACAATAACAAAAAATTTCTCCTTCAAATATGGTGTGAGTTCTACATCCTCAGATTCAGTTAATTTGAATACCAAAATCTGAATTAACTTAAAAGTATGTGCAGTAGATTTTGAAATGAGCATATTTCAATTTAATCTTACAAGTTAATAATTTTTTAAATATGTGTTGACAATTTTTCTTAACTTCAGTCATAAAAGCATGATTGTTTGTTTTTTATGGTTTATCACCCCTCTATGGATTATTTAAAGCTGAAACATATTTTTATTTGTCAACAAATATTGCATTAACAATTTTTTGTGAATAACTGATTTTTTTACCTATTATAGTTGGGGGGTGGGGGATATTGATTCATACCATTCCCAAAGGTATTTCTACATCAGTGAATGTAATAAACTCAAATAGAATTCAAACTTGGCTCTATTACAACATGTGTACATCCTTATAAAAGCATGAAAAACAAGGAAGGTATGTCATAGTACATTCTTTTTTTGAAAGTAAAGCTTATTTATCCATGTATATCATTTTCCTATAAATGATTTTACACTGAAAGTTAATATCTTAATTTTTAAAAACTAAAAAGTATTTAAAGGTCTGCTACTGTTCTATACTAAGTATTAACAAATGAATCCTTTGAAAAACAAATAGTTTTGAAACTGGTTCAAAGATTTGTTTCATGTAAACATTTTTCTACTAACTTCTCTCAAAAAGTCTGAGAAAATTTTTTTTCATGTCATGGTTCTTCTGTTTTAGTTTTCTTTTATTTTTGAGTAAAAATTTTTTGATTTATTTATTAATTTATGTATATGTCTGAAAATAAATTACTGAATAAAAATTTAATTTTCAGTAGCACCTGAAATCACCACCTGTGTGCTTTCATTTAATATTATTTGGTTATAAGAGTAAATAATAAAAAAATAAGGCAATTAATTTTACCAATGGATAACCAAAAGCAGTCAAAATGAATAGAATTGCATAGATTTTAATTTCACAAAGATCAGTTATTCTTTAAGTTAAATGCATGAATCTCCTGTTTTAATGCATCATTAAAGAATATCACTCAGATATTTTTTTTTAATGGTTTTAAAAAAATAAAAAACAATAATGGGAAAATACAAAAAGAAAATGAAGAAATATTAATTGAATCAGGTACTGGGTCAATGTGGTTGAATGCCTTTTAAGTCAGTCAAGTGATCATGACAGATTTTTTACATGTACTGAAGTCACAAAGATATTTTTCCCCCAGTTACAATTCATTATAACATTAATGAGAGAAAATTGCCTTTGTAATTTGAAGTATATTTATGTCAAAGCATCACTTTTAATTTCTTCTAGCATGACATGATTTTATTTGAAACAGCAGTAAAAAAAAAAAATACTTTCTTTTTATTAACATATATATAAAATACATTTTTTCAATGAAATACTTACTTTATAATTGTCTAAATATTGGAAGCCATAACTTTCATGCAACACATTAAATTTGAACAGAACAGCAAAAGAGAAATGTTATTTACATTATTTATGCTTGGTATCTTTGCTGTGCTCTTCAGCTTTCTTCAGGTGTGTGCTGTTCTGGTAACCACTGGAGAATTTTGAACTTAACACTTTATTGAATCTATGTAGTAGAATGTTCTCATTCCAGCATCAATGTCTAAAGATAGACACTACTTTGAACAAAGCAGACATGGTTCAGTTCAAAATTCCCTAAAAATTATCCAGATTGACAGAAATCTGAAGAAGAATGGACAAAGAAGTTTAAAAAAAAAGAAGTCTGTTTTACGCTAAGTCTTGAAAAGGGATGAATCTGAATCTTCTTTCACCAGCTATCGGGTAAAAAGCAGAGTAGACCAATCAGTCTAAGACAGCGTTTCTTAACCTTTTTAAACAAAGATACACATAGGATTAAATGAAAATATCATGGCACACTTAGTAAAATATTTAAACAGTATACATTTAAATATTATAAAATAAAACTATAGATTAAAAAAAGTACACACACAAATATGAATTTACTTTATTTCAATGTTTCTGTTCAACTATTTGTGTGGCTTGTTTAGTATGAAACCTGTGTCTGGTATTTTTTTGCGATTTCTTCAATGTTTGGTTGAATATGTGATAAGCAGACCTGCCTTTCTTTTTCAGTTGAACATAGTCTTTCTTGCATCTTATTTTTTTATGTTATTTTGGGTTGAGAAGCCTAATTCACATAAATAAGAATTACAAAATTGCAATAAAATTGATAAAGCTTTTTTAGCTAATGTGGGATATACCTTTTGTATTGAAATCCAAAATATATAACTGGATACTGTTGAATGTTTTATTTTGAGCCTTCAATCACTAGAAATGGTGGCCAATTCTTCTTCATTACACAACTCAAGTCCACTATTAGAATGAACATTTAGAAGGGATTTTGAATCCAAATATAGTTTTATGACATACTAATGTCCCATGGCACAGTGGCTGAGAATCACTGGTCTAAGAGAAGGAAAACTTCAAACCACAGAGAAGTCTTGCGAATGCATGACAATTCTCAGATAATAAAAAAATGGAATCTCTGAAGAATCTTGGTCACCTATATCCTGAAGTTACATGCCATTTAAAAAATAGACATAAGGGAATTATTTCACACATTCTTTCTTTCAAAATGTCAACCAAAACAGGTGTCCAATAGTATGTTCGTAAGTAGCACATTATATTTAAAGCTATTAGAAGGAGATCAAGTGTACATGAACCAATATATGGAACCAGACAACAATGAAAATTTCTGTAGATAAATTATCAATTTTTTATATATGTTGAACAATAACATATTCAGTTTTGCCAGGGAATTCATATTCAAAACATCATTAATACAAACATTATCTGAGTTTATGAAATGAAATATTTTGACTCAAAGTTTTCTTTTAGACCAATATCTTTATCTTTTCTATTGTCTTCTGTCATGACATTTTACAGCAGATACATTTTTAACTTGAAAATTAAATTTCCAATATATTTGATTCAAAACAAAAAGTAGGCTTTAAACAAGATTTAAACTTCCATCATTACCATAGAAGCTTGCTACCTCATGTAGCAATGCTTATGCAACTTGACTATCAAAGCAGCTATAAATCAACATAAAACTAAAGTTACAGGCAATATAATCTACAATGACATCTGGAACTGGTCCTCTCTAGACAAGACTATCATCATTTTTAAGAAGGAATAATAAAATCATAATTTCATGCACATATAGATTGAGCTATGATCTTATCAAATATTATATACCTGATTAACTGAAGTCTCTATAATTAAATGAGATATACTAAGATTTGTATCATTATCTCTATTTCTGGATTATTTTTACATTAGTATTAGATTATAAATAAAAATAAACTGTTTATATACACAGTTCTTCCAATCAGCATAAACAAGCACTTAAGAGAGTATCACTGCAGATAACCTTAATATTAGCCTTAAACAAAAGAAATCAAGAAGAGAGAGTTTCCTTTTCTCACTCTTCTCTTAATCTGACCTGGGTGCACAACCTGTTATATATCCAGTCTACTTTTTGTCTGAAAATTGTATTGAAGCATGAAAAACTGATTATGCAGTGTTGATTCCTATATCCATACTGTCTATATCTATAAATGCTCTATCTCCTACAGTGAATACTATCCAATAAAAATAAGAAACTTGAGACTCTCTCTCTCTCTCTCTATATATATATATATATATATTAAGAAATGGACAAAGTCTGACAATTTATTTATTAAAGACATTTTTTTATGTTTAACGTTGTTATTTTATAGATACAAGTATTTAAGCAAATGCTCTGTTTATGATAAACAGTATTAAATAACATTTACCGGCCTGAATGTCCGAGAAATTTTCATAGAAAATATTCGTTCTTTGACAGGATTCGAACCTGCATCCTATACGGAACCGTCATATATGCTGACGTGCCTTACCTCTGGGCTACAAAGAACCTTTTCGGTAGACAAGGTTGAATTTACTGCTTATAAACTTCAATCTTCAATGAATCTCATACATTCATAACTGCTCTGGCGTATCAAATGTAAACAAATGACGTCATATATTAAGAAATGGACAAGGTTCGACAATTTATTTATTAAAGACATTTTTTTATGTTTAATGTTTTATCTATAAAATAACAACGTTAAACATAAAAAAATGTCTTTAATAAATATATATATATATATATAGGACACTGACTTTCAACACAAAGTGGTGACAGTCTGTTTCATGCCATCATTCTTATATATATCATCAATTGGAACAAATCACAGGTTTAAGGATTATAATTTTGGGCTGAAAACAAAGATTCATGTAAATCTAGATCTGAAAAATGTTTCAACACTCACAAAATAGTAGATGCAGTATACGTCGGAGGAAGGCTGGAGCAAGCCTCAGTAAGAGAATTAAAGTAAAATCAACAAAGAAAACTAGTTTGAATAATTCCTGGAATACTTTCAACTTTAAAAACACCAAAATGGCTAAATTTATTCATTATAAATCATCAAGAATAATTATTGCATCAGCTATGCTATAACAATTCAGTTGAACAAAAAGTAGCTATTTATGATATACCACCTTTTCTAACTAAGATAATGGTTAAAGAAAATAATATTAAAAATAAATGAATTGGACTAAACATGGATTAGATTTCAACAGAATGAAAGATAAGAAACAAAGAGGAAATATTTAAAAATTTTTAAGTTTTGCTTTTATTTATGCTTCATCAGAAATTTTTGGAAATGAATTATGGAAGAGAAAGTTCCAGAGCTTTCATTAAAATAGATGCTGGCTTGACATCTTGATTAAATTTTATACTTTATTTACACGTAAATAATATATAATCATATATTTTTAATTATAAGTATCTACTATTTTCTTCAGATATACAGTTTTTATTTTTCTCATCATAAACATCTTTTACTTTACTTTATTTTTTATATCAAAGCACTATATCTTATCTTAAAATATTTCCTGTGTTTATAAATCTCCCAGACATTTATTTTTAAATTTGATTAAATGTTATAAATTAACCACAACATTTTTAAGTTTCAAGGACATACGGCTGGTTTTCATGAATTTGATATTGTATACTCTGTTTGGATATTTCCAATCAATTATTAGATACATATATATGGTGTGCAACAAAGCCTAACATCATTAATACTATATAATTATTTCAATATTTACTGATTATTTTACAAAAATGGCCTTGTGCTATACTCATATAAGCCTAGTAAGACCAATATAGCAATACAAATTTCAAGCCTGCTTTGTTTTCCTATCTATCCATTCTTGGTCAGGTCAAGAAATTTTCCGTAACCTATATATATATATATATATATATATATATATATATATATACACACACACACACACACACACACACATATATATATATACACACACACACACACACACACATATATATATACACACACACACATATATATATATATGTATGTATGCAAGTTGCAATGAAAAATTAACCCTTTTCAGGCTTAAATATATTTGTAAATGTTACCAGTTTTAAGGTAACATAATTTTTTTTCACTTTTTGAGGTCTACACAAGTCAAACCCTATATATATATATATATATATATATATATATATATATTTCTGAAATGTTTATGCTCAGGCTTAGTTGAGGCCTTCTTACTGATGAATATCTGGTTTTGATCATATCTACGGTAAGAGGAGGGAATAAAAATATCCATATCATGTTTTGCTCAAAAGCTAGTTTGATTAATTCATGGTATACTGACAATGTGTATTCTCAGAATTTCAGACAACATTTGTCTGTGATATGATCCAAAAAAAAAGCAGAAAAATATCAGCTGATTTGTCCCCAATTTAATCAAATGAAAAGCAGTTCAGAAAGTGGATGTCCAATTAAGTCTGTACTGCTAAATACAAAAAGTTTCTTGGTGTGGCCAGAGAAGCTTACAAAACAATTCACCATTAAAGCCAAGGAATTTAAAAGTAAGCATATACAGGCAAAGAGGAGTGGTAATCGATGAAAACACTTAGCAGAAAGTTTAATCAGATCACTGTCGAGTGTAATTAATTGGAATGACTCTGCTTATGTTTATTTCTCAGAGCTGACCTGATGGATGTATTTCCATTTTGAATAAAGGCCAACAAAGTATATCACAAATATTATTGCTTGAATTTACAAAATAGCCAGGCAAGTGAAGATGACAATGAAAAACAGTTCAGAGGGTTGATATATGCCTAAAATTTCTCAAGATTCAAGTTTGTCAAAATGAAATGAATAAAAGATATAATAGGGAAATAGAAATCACCATTTTGCTCAAACAGGATGATAATTATTTACAGCTGCACAACCAGATGGAAATTACATTTTGAATAATGATAAAAAAACTCAAGTATTCTGGTAAAGTTTTTTAAAAATAATTTGAAAAAACACATTTCTAAAATAAAAGAAATACAGAACATTTCTGTCAATGTCTTCACAAAAAAAGGATGCTCAAGTTAAGATCACATTAAGTACATTAAAATTTTGATAAAGACAAATATTCATCAAATGTACGTTGAACATGATTACTAAGAATAAAAATGAAAAAGAATAAAACTGTTGTCAGACCTGAAATACAGTTAACATGTAAAATGAAGTTTTATATTCTTCATGAAGATATCAATGAGATTCTTGCATTCTGGTAGGAGCAGGTGCTGTGGATAAGATGAAAAACCTACCTCTGATGCTGGTGAATGTGTGCAGCACAAAAGAAATATCACTTAAAATTGGCTTAAAATTTACCAACTTTAACAATGGTTTGCGTGTATCAGAATCATACAGAAAAATGTGGCTTTTGGGATTTGAGAAAACTTGCAAAAATTTCCTTTCTCTAAGTGCATGTCCAGTGACTCTCAAATCAGAAAGAATGCAAATTTAATATTAACAGACATAAAAATACACTTAAATATTCCTAAATACATTCTGGCAAATTTTGTAAAAAGAAAAAAAAAATCTAATAAAAATTGTATCTAAAAGAAAGACAAAAAACATTGAAATTAAAGAGCCAATCTCATTGAAATTTCAAAATATTATAAAAAGCAACAAAAATGATAATGTTTGATCATCTGTTCACATGACTTTAACACTCATATTTTAATATTACATAATATTTTATATTGCATACACAGTATAAAATATTATTGTGTAAGGAATATAGTACACAGTCAAAAGCTTAAACAACAATAAAATAATATTTGGATTATATAATAATATGATATGACAAATACATCCTTTTAACAAAAACCTATAATTAAAACTTTACAAAGTTCAACAATTTTCAGCTGTCAAGACTCTCAACATCTCTTTTTCATTTATATTTCAGTAAAATAATTTGAGCTCTTGTGCAATGTTTCTAAGTATTAACAGGAAATCAACACAGATTGCTGTGTTAGTTGTAGGAAAAAGAAGGGATCCTTTTATTGCACTTTCTTGTTGACCTTCTAAAGTGGATACAGAATTTACACAACATAAGGTTAATTTTGATAAATCTGCATTTGCAAGTTTCTCAAAGCAGTCTTGTGGCTTGATCAGTGATTAGCAGTCTTTATATTATAAATTCACAAAGTACTGTGAAACATTTTTACACTATAATTTAAAAGAAGTTCATTCTAATGTCTGGTAATAACGAGACAGTATTCAACTTCTATAGATATTTTCTGGAGTGAGACATCCTTGGGTCAAAACTAAAATCATTGACCAAAAAATTGGCAAATGAGCCTATAATAAAAATTAAATAAGTAAATAAAGTTTCTTTCATTATTGTAGTAGATAATGCTGAGGAATAAAATACTGATTTTAAGAAATATATCATTTCTTTTTTACTTTTAATCATCAACAATTGCATGAACAAACAATTGATCATGAAACAGAATTATCCTCACTTACATATTCGTTTAGTATATTATTTATTACATCCATTTATATTCCTTGTTAGGTCATTGGTGATTAAACCAGTTCTCCCACCAGGCTTTTCTGGTGAGAAGGATGGCTAAACAATCAGCAGGAATAAAAACAAGACCTGCCAAAGTGTAGCTAAACCTTATTACAAGTTCAATGGCCATCTAGGACAATCAAGTATGGCTTCATAGCAATGTATACAGCCAGTGCCATGAAAAGGTATTGCTGGGAAGAGGGTTTCCTAGATGAAGGATTCTTTAATTGAATCAACAACTATATGTCTATGATGAATGCAAGTTTTAAAATGAGAAAGCATCAGCTGTGGTTTGACCTGGTGAAGGATGGTCTCCAATAGGTCTACTTGCTCAAGACAGGCAATGCATGAATTAATGTCTCTCAGGCTTTAAACCTAAATATGTGGAAGGAATTGGTTAGATGCTCAGCTATGCAATGACTTTAAGACTACATCTGGTCATGGGACTGATGAAAATTATAATGTTAATCATTTAAATTTCATTTCATTAACTACTCACATATATATTTATATCTTGGATTGGTTCTGCAAACAAAGATTTGAGAATTTGTTTGTGTTTTTACTTCTGCTGCAGGCATTTGAATTGTTTATGAAGCCTACATGGGAGAGTCATGTCCTTTTGCAATGACATCAAGAAAGTATTTGGCATCTAGCAGAGGCACCAGACTTTTAGACCTAACTATTTTCCACTGTTATATTTTTGTGGTTTCATTTGCTTCCAAGTTCTGTAAGCTGCCTTTGTTTCCCACTAATGATAATTGATCCTACATAAGATGAAGCTTCTTTCAAATAGTCTTTCTATCTCTTCACTGTTCATAAGACTCGTTCTTCAAACAGGAGAATCATTGGAAGATGATATTCCTTCATCTTTGTTTTATAGCCTGCTGACCACAGTTGAGTTTCCTTAGAGAGAATTGGTGCTCATGGACAGCTCAAACATATGTATGAATAAGTATACATTCAAATATAACAAAGTCAAACAAAAGACTTATATTCCTGCACAAAACCTTTTTATATCTAAATCAATAAATAAAAATATAACCTCTTTAAAATCTGAATATCTACATATATGCAATAGAAATATTCACTAACTCGAATCAGTTAGCTTATGTTTAGAGTTACCTACCCTTGTTTCTGAGCTCTTTAAAAGTAATTCAAATGAAATCACAAAAGTATAGTAACCATATTATCAGACAAAAGAGATATTATAAGAATATACTGAACAAAAAAGAAAAAGCATGTTGCTCTTTTTCAAAGTGTCATTTGTTTTTAAAATAAAAGAATATTTTTCTGAACAGTTTGTCAAGTAGATAAATAAGAAGATAGAGACAGTGTGACTTTAAAAACCGTCATTAAATACTAATTCAATAATAAAAATATACATACAAAAAGAACATGAGCCAAGATAGAAGGTAAGAAGTAGGTTAGACTAGCAGACAAGAAGAAGAAAGCTAAAAGAGGAGAGATTGCTTCCAATTTAGTTCTCTCTCCAATTTAGAATTGGTTGACATGCAGAGACTGAACATCCAAATAAGAAAAAAAGATCTGAATAGAGAAATCTAAAAGAAGAAAAAGGTAAAGGGAAGTAATCATAGACAAGAATTTGAATAATAAGACAGATATGGAATAAGAAAGAAAGAATTACTTAGATATCCTATATATTAAAAGCCTCAATGTTGTATATGAAAACTTAAATATTAAATTATGGTTCAGTTTATTACATGTCAGTAGGTGGATCGAAAAGTTTGTAACTTGATATCAAATTAGATTAATTTTGATCTCTGTGATTAATATACACTATTGGATTAAGTGCATTGGTATTAAAATGATTATGTCGAGGTATAAATACCTGTTGTGTACTATAAATATGTTCTTTATCATGAGGCTGTAGAATTATTGATGTACCTACTTATATAATTTTAGGTGCATTATTATGATGACAAATTTTAGTGGATATAAAGCAGGCCGAATACTGTCAGATGCAATGGTTTTATATCAGACAAGTTTAAAATTAAATTTAAAAAAATGACCGAAAATCATTTGTATGCCAGCTTCTCAGAAGAAGGCAAAATAAGTTTGATGTGTACATTTGGTTTCTATCAAAACATTTATTTCTGGCATCAGTTTTGTTTTCTGATTCACAACTCCGAGATAATTAGGTAAATCCTCTACACTTTCAGATACAAAACAGCTTTTATA
Source organism: Acanthosepion pharaonis (assembly GCA_903632075.3). NCBI lineage: Eukaryota > Metazoa > Mollusca > Cephalopoda > Sepiida > Sepiidae > Acanthosepion > Acanthosepion pharaonis. The sequence continues at coordinate 1,435,051 of CAHIKZ030001890.1, forward strand.
AGTACTGGTAATTATTTACTAAAGTGAATTACTAAAAGGGATAAGATTTTCATGTTGAATGTTTGTTATTACTTTGTTATTATTCTGAGTTTTTTAAATTATCTATAAAAATATTTTTAAATTTCTTTCTTTTAAATAAATCATAATTTTATAAACTGCAACTGAATAAAACAATAAATTAAAAAAAAAGAATTCTGAATATTGTAGCTTACATGTGTATAATAAAAATATGTACAGACATATTTATTATTCTGATAATTCAAATTTAAAATAAATTATTTTCACTCTGAATTTCTGGAATGAGGATTTATCATTATTTACACTATTTATATTTGGACTATTGTCCTCATCTTTGTTGTTATCACAACATTTCTAGAGAACAGTTTACCTCCATAGATTAAATAAAGGGTTCAGTTCAAAATTTCCTGCAGGTTACTCAGATCAATATACACCTGAGGAAGGCTGGAGGGTTCAACAGCCGAAATGTTGTGTTAACAACAAAGATAAGGACAATAGTAATAATATAAATAATGTAAATAAATTGTTTTGAATAGAAAAAAATCATACTGTAATAAACTTTATTTTAAGAAAGAGAAATTTGATATTTTTATTTTTTGAGGATAGAATCGATTTTAAAAGATAGTTTTTATAATTAGAGTGAATGAACTTGGAAAGTATCAACAAAAGACAGAATTTTCTAACAAATAAGTGGCAGTAAAAGAAGATGATGAGTTAAGTTATACCTCAATTAATTTAACCTTGACTTATGGAATTTAAAGGTTGGCATGTTGGTTTATGATAGGTGTAAACAATTCATGCAGAAGGAACAAAACCTTGGGCTTCCACTATGGACTGTTTATGCATTTTTATTCTTGTAGGGAAATAAATTTCTCAATGTCCCTTGAATATGCCTGTTTTATTTTTCTGGTCCAGAAGTAAGTTAGAGTAAGTAAAGATAAAAACAGCTATAATGGTCAAGATCATGTCAGCATTGTGCTGAGTTGGAACAAGCAAAAAGGTGCTATTTACTTCATTGGTCGGGATGGCAAAACACATCTGGACACTATGTGTTGGGAAGAGTATGGTTCTGTCCTTTCTGGATGTGGGGGTCATAAAATTGCACAGATGACCATAAATATATCAACACTTTCTGATTCCTTTATCAAGAGCATCATGAAAAAATTTGATTTTCACACAGACTTATATTTACGGTTTTATTTTACCAATAAATGTAACAGCAGAACATCTTAAAATTCTTCCATTTACACTATATTTAGAAAGGTTTCTTTAATTTGAAACAAGAGTCTAAATTCTATTATTTTATTTACTAGGTTTACTATGAATATCTACTTCACATTTTAAGACTATTCTGAGAAATCTTTTTCTTTTTACAAGTTCAAATTGTAAACTTTGACTTTTTTTGCATCTTAAGATTTAAATAAGGTAAAACTACACCAGTCAATATTGCAATTCAATTGTGTCTTAAGCATTTGATCAAGAAGAAATTTCAAAATAGTATTTTATTATTCAATTGCAAAGTTTTATAAATGTTCTGGCATCAGTTTAAGATATCTTTAGGTCAATATTGAATAATATCAGAAAATAAAATTTAATATAATACACAAACATTTTTCCTTACAAATAAACTAAGTTATTTTCCTTGAATAAAAAATGACATTTAAAAAATATTTATTTACTAATATGCACATTCATTTTTCAAGAGATCTGAATTTTAGATAAATAGATTAATGGAAACAATTAACAAGATTATTAAAATTACCTTTAGGGGAAAAAAAAGGTAAGTGAAATAAAAGAAAAATGGCCCAAGTGTTATCACATGAAAAAAGCTAACATTATAAGTAGTTCATATGAAATAGCCTAATAAAGCTCAAGAATAACTCTCAGGCTCATATCCTCAATATTGTTGATATGTTATCATTATAGTTTGACTGTGACCACATAGCCAAGTGGTTAGAACAGTCACTTTCCAACCATGAGACCCAATTTTGAATTTGTCAGAGAGATGGCTTCTTAATGTTATCGTGCTGAGGAAGCAATCCTAGCAGAAGACACCTTTGGAATGTAACTGATAATAAGGACTTTCAAGTGAAATTTGATAGATGAAACTATTCATAAGCTGTCAATGGTTGTGCCAGGATGAAATCATAAGTCATTAAGTATACTAGATGTGTTTAACTAATTGATCACACCAGATTATATGCTCTTTCTCAGAAACTGTAACTAAGGTCTGTTTGGCATAGTTTCAGTATAATTGGGCTTGATTTGTTTGCTTGTTTGATTTTCTTTAGCAGCATATCAACACCTCTATAGGTTATTTAATGATGAAATCTAAATCTTTTGGCTTCATCTATATAATTATCTCCATATATTTTTTGTTGATTTTGATAATTATATTTTTCTTTATTTTAAAAAAAAAGTTTTGGGAATTGATTCAATTGACAATTTATTCTGGGTTCAAAATTTTAAAAAAATCATAATGGATTTTATCATGTAAATTTCTCTTTATAATGTTCAAAATATCCAACAAACATTTTACAGAATGCTCTTTTCATAATTTTTAAAACTTTTATATTTATTTGACGAAAATATTTTTTGTAGATATATACAAATTATTAGTCCTTCACTCAAAGACATTATCATTAGTTTCTTGTTTGTTATTTTAGGAATAAATAAATGGATTAAGAATGGTTACAATCTGTCAGTCTTAATTAGCACAGGGAAACATGAGCAGTAAATCCAATAAAGTTTGAATTCTAATAGTTGTATTAGACAAACTTGTTTACTATCTGTCTCTACCAAGTGATCTTATATCAGACTTATATAATGAAAATTGAAACAGATCTAGAGATAAAGTAAAAAAACTGAATATGGATGTTAGTTTTTAATATTTGAAATTGCAATCATAAAAATGAATATTTGTTAAAACTTAAACCAATGATTTTAATGCACAATCTGAACTGTATGTTTTAGCCACACAATTTGCAGAAAAGGAAAGGACTGACTCGTCTTTTATAAAATGTATAAATTAAATTATAATAAGCATCAAAAGACTAGAATAGGTTAAGATTGACAAGTGAATATCTGGACCAATATTATGATCCCATATTAAGAAACTCCAATAAATGTATTTCAGCATATTGTTTTGGTTCTTTATTGGTAATATTTTAAGCATTTTAAGCCTTTTGTGTACAATCAGCACCAGAGGTCTTAACCTTTAGGATTAAGACCTGGTTTAAAGAAAGTGAGAAAAATGAGGAAATATGAGAGACAGAGGAAGAAAGAAAGAGAGAATAATATAGTTGTGAAGTGAACATAAACAAGATACATAAGTGGAAAGCTGTAGACTCTATCTGAAAGGGAAAGACAGTGAATAATTAGAAAAGAAAGAGAAGAACAGATTTAGTGCATAATCTCATTCATCATGGTTTTGTGAGAGTTAAACAGCAAAAATCTTATTGAAAATGTAGGATTCATTAACCTTTAATTGAAACTATCAAAACAAAAAATTATTTTGTCGCAAAAAATTCAGCCAATTTACTTTTGTGTTTAAGGCCGAACAGAATGGTGATACTCAGAACCTGTTAATGATGAAGTCCTTACTTGAAACTTCCTATATATAAAACAGGCTTAAGACTGTACATTATTTTGTTGAGATGCTAAAAGTGCAGATTAAAGCTTTGGAGCTCTCACCTCATGAGAAATATTTTAACAAAATATAGGAAAGAAGGCATTTAGTTATTCTACCAAATTATATTGACGGACAAAGGCTTCCATGAAAATTAACATATTGATAGGGGAATAATATATACTGATTTAATTGATTTGAAGTGATTGGCAAAAGCTTAGTTTTCCAAGGGTGTATTGTTTTTTCATTATGAAAATAATATTCCACTGCTCACTGAAATTTTTCATGATTCTTCAAATAAACAAATCCTATATGTTTATAATAGTAAACATTGTTTTAAGAGGAAAAATCCAAATTGACATTAAAACAAGAGATAAAGCTTTCCAATTTGAAATTTATCAATAAGGAATCTCAGCATTAGATGAAAATAGTTATTTACTGATAAGATGCTTTCTTGATGAAATTCAAATTAGAAGGCTTTATCTGTTGTCTCTCCACCGAAGTAATGTCTCTCCCACTAATTTATATTTTAGAAGTTTCAGGACAACAAAAAGATGATAAAAATCAAAATGTTTTAAATTTGTTCAAATGTTGAAGTTTCTCAATGTTTTTATTCAGTCTTTTCATCAAAACTTTTTCTACTATTTTTCTCTATAAGTTTGTTCATATTTATCTATACTAAAAGTAAAGATTTCATGGAATTTTTATGAAAAAAAGTACTTGGAATATTTTTTTCTAAAACTACTCTTGATTTTTTTTAAGGATTTTTCTTGTTGAAAAAATTTTCCTCTTAATTTCAATTTTATAAATTCAACTCCCCTTATTTTTGTGAGTATTTATTTCCAAATTTGTTTTATTCATCCTTTTTTAATGTTTTTTCTACATTCATGAAACTCAGAAAAAATTCTACGAAGATATGAGTTCTGATTTAATGATAAGAGTTTTGACACTTTTGCCCTTTAGGTCAAACCAGTCTCTCAATCAAGTGACCAATCATCACTGTTATTGATGTCTCATCATTTTGCAATCTCAGTCAATAACTTTCCAGGTACGTTTTTCAGCAGCAGTTATTTTATATATTTTGTTGGTAATTGCTATCATTTATTATTGATCTTTGTCTATTTGGTTTTTGATTCAATTTCTGTTTTTACAATCAGTCATTATCCCTTGCTGATGCAGATATGTTTGCAAGGGAGATATGACAGTGCTGAATATCAGTATACTTTCTATCCTATAATGCTATTAGCAGTCCATGTCTAAGTCAATTCGCCTAAAGATTCCCATGCTTAGCTTCTATATTCTCACAACTTTTTTTTAAAGTATGAATAACTCCGATTTCTGTGATATCTTTCCTGCAGAAAATATTGAAAGGAAAATAAAAGAACTTAAGTGGAAAAAAACCCCAAAGGAATTCTTTGAAGAGCAAAGAATTGTTGGTTTTTAAAAAAGAATACAGAGAAAGCTGTTCATTGTCATCATTTTGGGATTGGATCATTTTGATAACAACAACCGGCTGATAACATTAAGAAGTTTGGGTGATATAATGAATAGCAGAATGTGAAATTGGGGAGCAAAGTTTGAATTCCAACGAGGTTTCATTATGTTCACATTTACACAAATACCATTCTGAAAGATATGAATCAATCTCTTCTTCATACAGCTATGGGTTAAATAGTAAGTCAGACTGAGCTCATCAGTCTTGGTTTTCAACCAATCTCATAGAATTCAAAACCAGATCTAACCATAGTGAAGCACATGCTATGCTACTATTGAAAGAATTATTGCTGTAGCATACCTTTGGACGATAATGGTTATGTCCCTGTTCACATAAATACAGTAGTGTATACTGTATGTGGTCTGCAGCTGGAGATTTGTGGAATTCACTTGACTCACTTCTAGCAGTTGATTACTTCTACCTGCTGCTGGCGAATCTTATATGTGTTGTTCTTGTCCTAAATGTTATTTTTCATTACCAACCTTCGTTTGACTATTCTATTCAGTAACCTTCTCTAGATTACAATGATTATGAAATTTACATTTACTTTATGATCTCAACTCTCATTGTTTAATCAATCATTAATATTAAGCAAGTATAAAAACTGGAACATTTTTAAATAATCAAAACCCTTCATATTAAAGTTAATTTAAATTTTAATGAACTTAAATTATTATTAATTAATTTTTCAATTGATGTAGATAACAAACATAATTCATGATTATAATAAACAGTTTTCATCATATTTTGTGTGATTTGGATTTAAATATGAATTTTATTTATTCTTTTGGATAAATCTGGCAAATAATTTCAGTATACCTTCTTTAATTATGACCATATATGGAAGCTTTTGAGAAATATCTACTGGCTATTATATACTTCCATGATTGGGGTTAAGCAACACGGTGTTTGGCAGAAGAAAAAGAGATGAAATATTTGTTAAAACAGGATCTTAATCAATAAACTGAGTGACAGCACTTTACCAAACAATAGAAAATTTCACCCCAGGGTGAAATTTCAGTAAATTGTCAAATATTTCAAACTCTAAATCCTTATTATGTATCCTAGAAATTTCAACTGTCTCTTCCTGATGTAAATAATGATTACTCTTTATCTCAGAAATAAATACAAGTTTTGACTAAAGGTAAAAATACAGCAAAAATAGAATTCTGAAAAATAATATTAATTTATGGTGCTTGAAATTTTATTCAAAATCCAATCTTTCAAATGGAAAAAAATATAACAGATTAATATTCTTTTATTGCTTGGATATTAATTTTCATATTCAAAATCAAAGTTAGCAATTGCCTTCAACAGTTTCATTCTGTGAGCTTAAGATCCACTGACATTTTTGTATTTAGGAAGCCAGGTAAAACTGTCACCTTTTACAACAAGGATAATCTAATTAATTTGTGTTTTCTCATTAAATTATTAAAATTATTTTTCATTGGCAAAGTGTAACAATTAATAAAAAGTCCAGGTTTTTAATTATTTTAAATTTGAAACAAGCAATAATTTAAAGAATTTATAAGAATGAATCTCACAAAACATTGACATTTACTGAGAAGCCCATTGTGAAAACACAGTTATCTGCAAACATATAAAAACAAAAAAATCTTTAGATTTTAAAATAAGTACTGAATTTATCTCTTCATAATCAGTGTTTTCATGAGTTTGTGTTTAAAAACGGAAGTAATATTTTGAAGAAAAGAGCTTTAAGCATGAATCATGCAAAGTATAATCACCAAATGAGAAGAAAGGATTTTCAGCTGTTGAGCCATTATATTCATTCCATAGATGATTGAATAAAGCAAAATATGAAAGTTTTTTTGTTTTTTTTTTATGAATCATAGCAAAAAAAAAAGAAAGAAGAAAAACCTTTATAGTTTCATGAGCAAGCAATCAAATGAAATGTCTTCATTGATTCCAGAGTTTGTAGATGTTTTAATTTTTTATTTTATTTTTTTATGTCCAGTGCTGACATGTAAGCAGCAATAAGAATTATGGTCAGAGATTAAATAATAATGAATTCTTTTTTTTCCATCAAGTAAGCCCTGAAAGCATTTTTTTAAAGCAGTCCTGAGAATTGAAAACATTTTTTTAATAGAATAAGCAGTTCTGAAAATCATAGATTAAAACATAACTGATATTTTAAGAGAATCAAGAAGAAGCAGTTTTGGGGTTGGTTCAAAATTAATGAGTTATATGAATTATTCTTATTGATTTATGAGGAAGTAGTAATGAGCATATTTTTTATATTGATGAAGTCAGTGCACAAGTTCTGAGTATACACCAAACATTTTTGGAAAAATAGTACAGTACAATATTACCAATATAAAAAAGAAGGTAGAATGTAGGTTTTATTATCTCTACATAAATGAATGACTATTTCACCTACCAAGCTCAGTTTATGAGGAGCTTTTCTCAGCCAACACAGATGAATGAGATTAATAATAAGAGATAAATAGCACAGAGGAAATAAAACAGAGATAATAACTAAAGGTGCAGTGGCACCAGGGAATTTTGGAGCTGTTTAGAACTATTTCTTACTTGGCATTTCCTTAAGTCTCACGAGATTAAAAGCTTCTAAGTCCGTTTGTCAATCCGATCACATTTTTATAGTACAGACTTGAGATACAGATAAGAAAAATAAATCTACCAAAAAAATCAGTTTTAAAAATCTTTTCAGTTTCATGGAAGATAAACCTTGTACATTTTCTATAAGAATTTTATGACTATTCTGATATAGTGTCATCTTTTTACTCCACACTGTAAATGCATATTATAAAAACTACATCAGTAACACCTAGACTGGTGAGAATGTGGCCTTATATTCTATATATGGGAGTCAAGAGAGAATCCTTATTTTAGTTATTTTAGTCACAATGTTTCAATTATCATACCCTCTGCTCTTGAAACTTTTATTTAATCTACAGTCTATGCTAGGAAGGTACTCCCTGTTTATCTCTAAAATCAGCCACATCCTGAAAGGACATAGCATATAAAAGGAGTTTATCCTTGTGATGAGGTTTCTGTTTCTTTAATATAACTACTTAAGGCAGGGATTGAGTTCATAACTACTAGAAAAACTGTATACCAACATTTATGTACACGAAGCTATTGTCCCTTATGAGAGTCAGAGGATGTAAATTTAGAGTCTTAAGCCTAATATCTCTTCATTCCTGGTCAAAATCTCACATGTTGTGTCCCATTCAAAGACAGATGCTTTAGAAAACTAGGCCTCTCAAATCAAATGTCAAATTAAATGAATAACTACCAGGTCTTCAAAGTAACACAAAAAATTATTATTATACTGTGTGTAAAAGCCAATGTAATGGTACTGGTAATATCAGCCATTTTCTTTTTCTCTGAAAACAATTTTTCAGGAAAATAGGTGTCTCAATTTCAGTAGATGTTATTGCACTTTCAAGTATTTATTTATTTGTCAAATATATTAGAATAATCTCAAACTTATACTGAGAGCAAACTGCCTGCATATGGATAGAAAATGAATTAAGTATCTGTATTCCTAAAAAGAAAGGTGCCTACAAGAAAGATGTGCCCTCTCATTGGAGTTATTCAGTGAAGCTAACAGAATTAGAAGTCCCACAGAAATGATTATTTGTGGGCACAATCTTAAAATGTACAGAAGACAATGTGTTGATGGCAGATACAGAAAACTACAGGAACTCTTAGACAATGTAGTCAAGGAAAGTAAAAAGGCTAAGCATTAATGATAAGAAGCCAAAATGGTTGACAGCAAGATCAACCCAATATGTGAACTACAAACTGGAGATGCCAAAATCAAGCAAGTATGAAAATTTAAATATCTGTGAAGTGTTTTAATAGACAACAGAAAATATGAGACTAAAATCCAACCATGCGTTGGAAGAGCAAAAGAGACTTTCCAAGAGATTAAGAAACAGGAGAATTTCATTTAAAAAGAAATAAAAGAGCTCTTAGCTGCTATATAATATCAGTTCTCCAGTGAATTCTGAACAATTTCCTTGCAGAGGAAGAGGAAACTTGAAGCAACAGAGATGTCATTCTCCAGAAGGATGCTGAGAATACCATGTGAGTAATGACAAAAAGAAACAAAAAGATACTTATACTTAGAATCAGAAAGAGATGGGTGCAATTTCTAGGACATATAATGAGGAAAGTTGTATTAAAAAAATTGACACACACAGAGCATACTGAAGAGGAACAGAGGAAAATAGCATATAGCCACTCTAATGAGCTTGTGTAAATAGATGGCAGAACAGCAAGTGGAAGGGATTGTAAAAAGATAAACACTGCTAAGAGCTACAAGAGATAGGAAGTTGTGGGGAGATATAAACATCCATGTTATGAAAGAACATAGCATATTAAAGAAGATACCTGTGGCTTAAATAGTTTGTTTTGAAATTCTCTAAATGTTACTCATCATGATAGGCACCTGAAGAAGGCTGAGGAGTACAATGGTTGAAACAATGTGACTATAAAATTCAAATGTGAATTTTCTGATAGATGCAATAAAATCAATTTGATACAAGTTCTGTTAAAAACTACTGACAAGAAATGTCATTAATGTTCTTTATTAACACATAAATGCCAAAAGGCTGAATTGTAAAATAAGTATCAACATCTATAATTATGTATTTTGTCCTTGATTATTATGATTTGGACCAATAAAAAAAAGTCTGGATCATAAAAATGGCCAGTAGAAAGAACTTGGTCAGAAATATATGCACAGCACTTTGATTTACTATACTCTGATTCAATGTTCAATCATAAAGAAAGAGGAATGATTAATAAAAAATATTTATAGCCTTTAATTGAACTGGTATCAATGAAAAATTACTGCAAAACGACACAGTAGGAACCATTTACATTAAACTGCTGAAATAATCTTTGTTTTAAGTTACAATAAGTTAGATATTTACACTGCATAAAATGTCAGCGACAAACACTTTGTTAACTTCTGATGATTTTACAAGCATGTTAATAAACTGATATTGCAAAAAATTATGTTTTTTTATTTCTACAGTTAAATAGTTATTATTTGAAATTATGAATTACATACTGCATAAAAAGAGAGAGGCAACTTGTCAACTTTTGATGATTTTTATAGCTAAATAGTTATAATTATTGGAAATTATAAATTGGATATTATTCAAGTACATGGGTGAACTGGTTTGAAAAAGCTAAATTTTTGTGGATACTGATTCAATGTCTGGTACTCAAGATGAAGGTTTGGATAGTTAACTAGTAAAATAATTAGTGGCCAATAGAAAAAGTCAGAAACACAAAGTTTACAAATTCTCTGACAAGTATATTGTTATTTAAGGAAAATTTTCAAAGGGACTAGTTAATGGCAATATAAAAAAAAATGGCTAAAGTAGCCTCCGTATTTTCTGAGAACAAAATGTAACCTAGATATTTATTCTTTATTTCTGATATTGTTGTATTTCTTGTTGTAATGAATTAATATATTAACAAAGTATTGGTGATAATAAATTAGAAAAAAAATGTTGTTTCATACTCCAAAGATTACAGCTTAATTCTACTTCATAAGTGAAACTTTGTCTTTTTGAAGCATTTTTATTTTAATTATGTTTTTAAAGCAGGTATTAATGTTCGCTTTCTGACCATGAGACCTGGGTTTCAATCTCACCATGGCCGATTTGTCAGGAAGGAGACTTCCTGATGTTATCAGAATGGAGGGGTTGATCCCAGCATGTGGCACCATTGGAAAATGCCTGAAAACCATACTACAAGTTGACCAAAGTCTTGTGAGTGAAATTGGGTAGACAGAACCCTTTGGAACTGTTGGTAGCTGTACTAGCACGAAGTCACAAGTCATCGTGGCTGAGAGCTTGAGTGTGCAGGCCTTGTTCAAATTTTTAATCCTGCTAGATAACATGCTCTTTCCCAGAAACTGTAACTAAGGTCTGCTCAGCATAATTGCAGTATAAACCACAAGTAAGCTCTGTGAGTGTTCAATAAACAAAAATGCACCTGAGCAAGTGTCTGCAATAGGGATTGGCTAGCTGCCCTCATAGACAGGTATCCTTGAATATGAGTTGCTAGCCATATAGTATGTCTAAACATTTTTACCAACCCTGAGAGATCTTCAAAATTATCCATCAGTGATAATAAGGTCCCACTATAAAAGAATACTGTATTTTGTTGATATTTAAAAAAAATATATTTACTTTTTTTTAAAGGATTGCATTTTTTAAGCTTATAAGTCCTTGGTATGATACTTAGAAAATGAATGACTTCACTAAGAGGAAGTAAGTATAAAATCGGAAAAAAATGTAATTTCTCGATTATACTGTCTGGAAATATGGCTAAAAGTAGCTTTTTTATTTTCTGAGAACAGAATGTTTAAAGTACATACTAAATATGTACTCTTCATTTCTGAAATTATTGTTCTTTCTGTTGGAATGGATTAACACAAAATATTGATGATAATAAATTAATAAAAAGTTGTTTCATACTACAAAGAATACAACCAAAATTAACATTAAATGAAAATATATTTAAATTAGGTAAATTAAAACAGAAAGTAATTTATAATCTGATGTTGCTCTCTTAGTTAAAATGTAGGATTCCTTTTCAAATGGAATTTATATTCAGAAAGTGTGTTTTTTTTCAGTTATTGTTTGCTGTTTACAACTAATATTTTGCATCACTGTCAAATCAAAGCTCTGTTTTTAACAAAAAAGCTTGAACAGCATTGTACGGTTCTGAATTTCCCACAATTTTTTTTTTCAGATAAAATATTCAGCAAAAACAGTGAAAAATAAACTTCACCCACTGTACTTAATACCTATAAAGATATACAACAGAATTTTGCTATTTTTTGTTTTATTTATCTTTGGTTGACACAATCATTTCAAAACTTTTATTAAACACAGACTACTTTATAAAATATATTTCAAAAGAGTCAAATATAAACCAAGTAAATAAAGAATTAAGTCTGTAATAATAATAATAGTAGTAGTAGCGAAAGTATTTTGAAAATATAAAAAACATAATCAGTTTGTCATTAGTATCTGAATCATCAGATCCTTGCAGTAAAAGCTCAAATTAGTTTTAGAAAGTTTCCTCCATTGAATACTGAAACATTTTTATAATTTTTACAATTGATAAGCAGTGTAAGTCAGATATATTTGTGAAGGAAGCTGCAACTCATCTGATGTCAGTAGGGTGAAAATGCGCCATCAAATAAAGTTGATTAAAATAAACAGTTACTTTACATCAGCCTAAATCTACTTTATAACTAATTAAAGTTTCTTTTTACTTTTTTTTTAAACAAGGAGTTTTTGTTTTTAATTTTAAATTTTAATTAGAGTTTTAAAATAGGGCATGGATTTTCTATGGAAAAAAATTTGGATATACTGAGATGTTATGACATCTACAAACTTTTTGCCATCTTAGAACCTATCCACCATGGATAATAAGGTCCTACTGTAGCAGAATAAAGCATTTTCTTGATTTATATTTAAGCATAGAACAGATGCATTCTTTGTTTTAACTAATATAAGGCCACAATATGATATTTAGAAACTGAATGGCTTCATTTGAAAGTAGTTACTATGAATTGGGGAAAAAATAATATTATCTAAATAAAGTTACAGAAATTTAAAACAAATATATTCAAATGAAACTGGAATTTGCATTGTTTCCATAAGAGCTTTCTATTTCAGGTAGGAACACTTGAACAATTTAACTATCAAATCTATTTTTATCACCCAAAACGTTTTTTTGTTCTTAATTGGTATCACATATTCTGTATACGAATGCAGTAGTTATAATAAGACAATATATATGGTTCATTAGCTTAATCTTAGTATGTAGACTATTTATATGACAAACACTAGCAAGAGACACTGGACTGATTATCTGACTTAGTAATGACACTGTCAGTTCACTATAAACAATCAAATAATTGAAATATGGAATAAAATAATAGTTTTTGACAAGATTTAAACCGTAATTTTTTTCCCTCTGGTGAGTTAATGGTAATCTGTGAATGAGGTAAAAGCTGAGAAAAAAGGATTAGCATTTTCCCTTTTTAAGATTTAGAAAACAATCAGTAGCTGATTTTGAATTTTCTTAGAAAATCTGAAAAGAAAATATATTTCTGATTTCAGAAGTTTTACACAAGAATGATGGAATTTAACAATAAAGGTTTGATGCTGCCAAGTTCAGGCGTTTAACTAAATCCATAATAAATTTGAAATAAATAGAGTTAATTGTATATGCATTTAGTATTTTCTATTGCTTTTCTTTTAAATGCATCAAGCTTGAAATAATTCTTGGTTAAAATTTAAAATAATAAAAAAAAACAGCTCCAAAAAAATTGAGGTCAATCAAAGTGAAAAATAAGTTTAAAATTCCCCAGGAAATACTTTTAAAAAATTATTATTGTTGCCTCTTGTGCTATTTCTGTATATCTGAAAAATTCTACAGATTTATTCTTATTTTTATTATTATGTCATGCACAGTACAGAAGATGTTGAGAGATTAGAAAGAAAGATATTTTTTCCAGGCTAGGCTGGACCAGAGCTGGTGATGAGTAAAATCATTATGATATGATGGAACTGGAAATGAATGAGCACATTTTCAGGTCTTCAAGATTGGAATTAGTTGCAAGACTTAAGAAAATAGACCGACATGTGGAGTAAACTGCTGGAGTTGTTAAGAAAATGATATAGATCTTGGTTTCTGTTTGTTAAAATGATTCCTGTTTATTCAGGTTACTCTTAGTGACACTGGTAAATTTATTAAAGTAAATATTTCAAAACAACTTGATTTGTATTTTTCCCCTCTTAATTTGAAAAGATATTTTTTTTTCTCTCAGTTAAAATTTTAAAAAAGGTTTTGGGGACAGTTAAATTAATGATAGGCATTATCAACTGAATCACTAGTTTTTTAAAATTAGTAAATCCATTTTGTTACTTGGAAAGAGTTTCATGTTGACAATTATTTTGTGAAAGGAAAACCTTCAGCTACTTCAAGTATAAATCAATTTGTTATGGAACTGCAACACCTAACATGGTGAGCCTGTTAGCCTATATTCCACAGATAGGTCTTCTGGGTGTTTATATATATATATATATATATATAGAGAGAGAGAGAGAGAAACATAAACAAATATTAAACATGCAATTTTTGCATTTGAAACATTCCAATGAAATATTCTAGATCACATATTTTACAATATTCTGTATTTTGGTAGATATGTTCCTTTCTCTCTCATATATATATATATATATATATATATATATATATATATATATATATATATATATATATATACATTACCATCTCAGGAATTCTCATGAGGTTATGTTGGATAATATTGTTTCCAAATCAGTCGTTACATTTCAGTACAGCATTGTTTTCTAGACTGGTTTGTTGCAACATTTTAGTTTAACTTTTTGTTCATCTTCAATTATTAACTAATTTTCACACTGAATTATTTTTCATATGCATTTTTATTATATATTTAGATTGGTGAATAAAACTTAAGTAATGTGTCACAATAAATTTTATTTTTACAAAAAATGCTGTTAGCAATGCAAAAAGTTTGGAAAACTCTGTTCAAGATAAATAGTTCAATTGATATATAAGAATATTTGCATTTAAAACATTCCCATAGGAATATTCCAGGGAATTTATTTCACAACTGGATGGCTTTTCAAGAAAGAGAAACAAAGAATATGGGATTATATGAGTATCTTCAATTTACATTTTATATACAAAATTTATTATGGACATTGCATATGCACTATTATTTTACCTTCATTATTATTATTATTATTATTATTAACAGTAGTAGTAGTATTACATTTATTTATTTATTGCTTTATATACTAACACTATTATTTTACATTTTTTATTTCATTATTATTATTTTACATGAATACACTTTATTATGCATTTCACATACAATTTATTAATAAATTGAGAGATACTGAATTTGCCTTGCATGATTATTATGTTATTAATAATGCTCCGATATTAATATTTTATAATAATATTCCAGAATTACTGTTTTATTAGAATGTTCTGATGTTACTATTTTCTAATAATGTACTGATATGAATATTTTCCATAATATTCTGATATAGTTTTGTTATAATGTTATGATGATATTGTTTTATGATAATATTCTGATATTATTGTCTTGTCATAATGTTTGGATATTATTGTTTAATTATAATATTCTGATATTATAGTCTTGTTAATAATGTTCTAATGTTACTTCTAATAAAGACAGTTTGTGTGCTTCTTTAACAATATGCTAAAAATCAAGTCGTTCTGAAATAATTCTAAATAAGGGGCAAGTTATAAAACAGAATAGATCAAGTCTCTACCAATCCTTTCATTTAAGGAACTGATCGAAGAAAGAGAAAACAAGTGAAGAAGGGACAAACTCAGGTGCAATATTTTCAATATATACTTTAACAATTGTCATTTAATCTTTGGTACCATCATACCATAATGATCTTGGTGATAAAAGATCAGTAGTAGAGCGTCACAGAAATCTGAGAAGAAGTGACAGCTACGAATAAACGTCTTGCCTGGGTGAACCATAATTTGGCGTCCTGCCGACTGATTAATCGATGACCTCTGTAAATAAGAATCTGGGAGAAACAAGTGCAAATGTGAGTAAAATTTCTTATATATTTTTCATCTGATGAATGGGAAATAAATGAAAATTGATTCTTTCATACATATATATATATGAACATATATGCATGTACTCTAATTCTAACTAACTTTATTTATGCTGATCAATTTAGCATATAGAAATAAACATGCTCATATAGTATTCATTTCTGTACAAATATAAATACAATCATTAAAATTTTGAATATTTTATTTATATAATATGTTCCCAATGTCATTATATGCATATAAGTATATTGATTTGATATATATATATATATATATATACACATATTAAAAATAGGATATGTAATCCTGACAAAGTTTTTTCACTTTTTGACAATTGGAAACGTTCTTGAAAGTAGATTTGTTTAGAAATATATCCCATAATGCATTTCCCCATTTAAAGCTTCATCAAATCCAAAAGTGAAAGAATGAAATGTGTGTATGTCGATTTGTGTGTATGTTTAAGTAATGAAATGTTAATATTTTTTCCCTAAGCTGGAATTTCTCATGACTAAATAAGAAAGAAAGTGAGTGACTTTTAAAATCTATAATATATAACGACTTTTGAATCGAACTGAGAGTCGTCACCCATTTTCTGACATCAGGTCAACCATTTGTATATAAGCATGAAACAGATTGTCATCACTGGGTGTTGACTTCAATGTCCACTTTCATATATATATATATATATATATATATATTATGATTATTTTCTTTTTAAAAATGTGATTCCATCGCGACACAGAAAATTTCCATGTTTCAAAACTGAAACTAAATTTATAAATTTAATTATAAAAGTTAAACTTAAAATCTATAGTCTTGTTCCATTGTCAAGTGATGATAGGAATCTAAGTGGAAATTTTCTGTGTAGCACTGGAATCATATTTTGAAAAAGGAAATAATTATAATGTTTTGCTCTACTGCTTGTATTGAGCACGGTTTTAAAAAGAAAAATAACTGCTAAGAACACTGGATTATAAATCTTACTGTTCTTTCTTATTATTTTAATATAATATATATATATATATATATTCTGTATGTTTTTGCAGCATATTTTTATTTAAGCATGTCTGATTAGTTAATTTAGAGATGTTGTGTTTGTGTATTTTCAATAGTATTCTTTTGTAATCACATATAAGTTTTGTTGTCTCATGATAAAAGAATGTGAGTAAGGTACTATGGTTGTATTTATAATTATTCAAAATAATTAAAAAAAAAAATGAGTAAATACAACCATGGCACTTTCCTCAATCTCTTTAATCATGAAACAACAAAACTTATACATGATTATGAAAGGATACTATTGATAATAAACAAACACAACATGTCTAAATTGTTTAATCAGACATGCTTATATATATATATATATATATATATATATATATATACATAGATACATACACACACATTACTATTTACAAGCATAATTGCATATATACACATACAGACAAACATATATTTAGTGTAAATGAGCAGCAGTTCTTTTTCTAAACAAGGTTTATTGGAAAGGATATTCATTCTATGTCTGTTGAATTTATCCAGTGTCTTTTCTAAACTGCAAATCACCTTAAAGAAACCTGGGTGAGGTAGATACAAAATTATCCAAAATCAAAACTGGCTTCAAGTTTTTGAATAACATGAGTCATCTTCAGGTAAGTGAAAGAAAGAAAATCTGAAGTGTTTTAAACAGCTCATTATATGCAGCATACCCATGGAAATTCTATGGTTTTTATTGTTTTTCATTGAAATTAATAGTTTTGAGGTCTGGAATGTAAAAGTTTTAAATGAGCACTTTATGGCTTAATTACATTCTTTCACAGTTATTGATTTTTTTGACAGCCGGATCATCATGGCACAATCCTGGATAGAAGTAATTTTCTTACATGATAGAAAATATACAGAAACATTCATTTCCATGATATGATGCAGTATACAAGACCATTTTTACTGTGGCATCACCTGAATATAATAGTAAAGGCAAAGCATAATAGTTGTGTGAACTAATTAAAGAACTAACTAAGCGGGGGGCATGGTTTTCCTGTTTGAATTTTCCGATTAATCTTAATTCTTATTTTAATGATTGAATAAGCTCATGGCAAGGTTATGACAATAAAATATACATAGAAATCCCCCTATTGCATCATTAAAATAACAAAATATTACAATAACAGTCAAGGAAAGATCTGAAACTGACTTTTTCCATTTCACTGGGACAGACTTTAAACACTTCTATATTTTCTTCTTCCTTTCTTTATTTCTCTCTCTTACTGAAAACCAAGTAGTGTCTTTGATACATATTTCCACACAATCAAAATAGAATACCCCATTATTTATGAAGTACTGGCAGGAGATATTAAGCATTTCTACCTTCCCTTCTTTCTTTCTCTCATAAAAATCTGATATATCCTTTCCAACTTTTCATTCAAATTTTCAAAATAGAATAATCCATTATTTATGAGGCATGGACAAGGTGTAATGGTCATGAAAACTAACTAAGAGAGGTACAATCAAAGTTATAATAGGATATATATATATATATATATATATATAACTTGAAATTTGCATTCAGTCATGAGTATTGTGATTTGATGTTGAACCATATATATATATATTATTTTAAATGGTACTTTTAGTGGATAACCATATTTTAGTAGATGCTCCATTTACTTAAAGCAGTATATATATTTTTGTCTACTGCCCTGAATATTTGAGAATTCTTATTAAGGAAAAAACTTGATTGTCAATGCCCTTCATGATCAAATCAATTAAAGACATGTCAGATTTAATGACAGTTTCTCCTGAACATCTTTTTCTTTAATAAATAAAAATCCATTACTTCTTTAAAATAATTATATATATATATATATATATATATATATGAAAATATACGTTATACAAGATTGGTCTGAGAGCAATAAAAATTCATTAATGATTTTCTTTGTAAATTTTTGACCATTTCCATGGTTTACCAGGAAAGTTTGAATGTAAATTTTCTAATGTCTGAGCACTTTTGGATTTCATCAGAAGTTTTGTCTTTTTTACTACATAAGTTTCATCATTTTTAAGATATACACTGTATTTCCCACCATCTAATATGATATTGTATTTTTTCCTTGAAATAATTCTTGAAAATTGAATCTTTCTTTTCTTCTTCTTAATTTTATATTTAGTATTTATGGCCAGAAAATTACCAGGAATACATTGGACAACTTATGTTCTAATTTTCCCTGGCAACCAGAAAAATAGTTTTAACTATATAAAATTAAATATAGAAAAATCTTAAACAATAATAATTCATTGGTCTTCAACCAAACATGTATGGATGAAGAACTGCTGCTCAAATATACCCTTTCCCTTCTCTCTTCCCATATATATATATATATATATATATATATATAAAGAGAGAGAGAGAAACACATGAACCTATGTGTATATGCATATATGCTTGCATGTTAATAAAAACATATAATTATTCATTCAAATTCACAATATATATATATATATATATATATATATAAATAATGCTATGTTCACATTTATGTAAATGTCTTGGCACTAATTTCTAATTTACTAAAATATCTGAATTCCTGTAAGCGTAAAAGTATTCTTAATCTTTTACAATTCCTTTTTAAATATTTCATAGAAACTTGGCATTCAACTCTGTACTTTAAAAGTTTAACAAGGAAGGTGCAAATGCCTAACATTCATATTATCTAACACTAATTATTGGCTATGTGAATGGCACTTCAGTGATTGAACAATCATATATTTTATCATTAATTATATTGATTTTATTCTTTTACTTGGATGTGTGGATAATGGTTACTGACTTGGAAAGAGAAATTGGAAAGGCATTTTCAAATTCCAACTGAGATTGTTACATTCCTTCTTGCATAATTACCACTGGGAAAGTCTGTTTGCCCCTCAGTTCTGGGTTAAATACAGGGCAGTACATGTGGTTTTCCTTAAATTTTAATGGTCTTATGTTACTCATGAAGTGAAGAGGAAAGTTCTTTACTTAAATTGTATATCAGTATCATATTCAAGTGATGTTTCCCTTCATTTATACTTAATCGGAATAAATAAATAAAGCCAAGGAAAATGTATCCAGAATTTGTTTCTGTTTTAATCCCAATTATTTGCTAACCTGATGATTCCCCTAAAAGATATGAACAAATGATAAATAACAGGTGACTCATTAGATCAACAACCAAAGAAAAATGCATAAAATAATCACAGTTTGTCAGATTATGACAACAATCTTTGGCTTAAACTTGGATGCAACATTCAGGATCATCCCATGTGGCAAAGGGACATCTGGAAAGCATAAAGATTTAAACCAATCATATTAAGCTTTGTGAAAAATAAATAACGTTCAATATATGTCAGCATGTGTAATACATATAGTTAACAGCAATACGTATAGAAAATATCTCTGCTAATAAAGTCACATTTCACAAAAAAATGGTTTCAGATAATGAGCAAGCAAAAGGAATATTAACAAAGCACTGAATGAAATGGGTTTCATCACACGAGAAAAGGCAACAACATTGCCAACAAAGAATTTTTTTAAAGAATATATAAAGATACAATAATAGGCACCACAATTCCACAGTTTTTTCTTTTTTTAAGATAAAGATGAAAGAAGCTGTTGACAATAAGAAATGATGAATACAAATTCATGGGACAATGACTAAAAAAAATGATCTTGTTGGTAGGGCATGCAGAGAGAAGGTACAGTTTAAAACAAAACAAAAGAGAATGGAGGAACCTATTCAGACCTGAACAAGTGTTTATCAAAAGGTTGATGAAAATGACCAGAACAGCTTTTGCTGATTCTAACAATAGAGTTGCAATTAAGAATCACTGTCTTTTATTGCTTCCTATACAGTAAGCATTCTGATTGTCCTCTTTATAAATGCCATCTTTTGAAAGAGATTTTTTTTCTGAAGTTATTGTATTTATAGGGGCTTCCAACCTTCTACTCATGGAGTTTTGTATCCACTGCTGCTTGCTTACTTAGAGTTCCTATCTTTCTCAAGTCTTTTCTTTATGCATAATTAACTATTTTAGAAAATGTCCCTGCTGAAATTTCTTGAGAAGTGATCATTATTTATATTATTTACAGCTAGACTAAAATCTCATCTTTGTTGTTAACATCAAGATGTCTAAAGCCATTGTTCCCACTAAACTTTTTCCAGTGTCTGTCAACTTAGGCATCCTTCAAGGAATTTTGAACTGAATACTTTATTTAATCAACAGAACAGATTACTCTCATTTCACTGTCAATATATAGGTATATCTCATCTTGCTTTTTATTAGGACTTCTGTTTATTAGTACTGCTATTTATTAGTATTGCTAGTCATGTTTTCCACTGCATTTGTGTGAACTCACAAGTCTTATACCACCATATTCATGGGCCCACACTTTAATCACTGTCAATTTATTTTAATAATTCTTTTCTTATGTTTATGGGGTTATTTTCAAAACTTTTTGCGCCAACAAATTTAAAAAAAGTGGAATTCATCAAGTCAGTTATTTTTACTATTTTAAGAATTGTAAGCATTGCTTAAAATAGTAAAAATAACTGAAATGATGAATTTAATTTTTTAAAGTTCTTAAGATATGCAGACGACACTGTATTGATAACGGACACAGAAATGTAAATATAGTAAAGAAAAAATAAAAGACCAATCATCAATTGTAAAAAGACAACCCAAGCCAAAAATATAAATATCTGAAGTTTTTCAACAGAGGATGGAAAATGTGGCAATGAAATGTGAAGATATATATCAGAATAGTGAAAGATACCTTCTAAAAGCTAAGATAGGTATAAAGAAACAGCAAAGATTGATTAGAAACAATGAACTGTGTGCTAAACTGTTATGAATGTTATAAAATAATATAAGACATATCTCGGCTGATTTACAGGCAAATACTCAAGAGCAAGAGCCGGATGTGAACCGGACAAAACCCCATCACAAAATGACCATTACCTTCAATTACAAATGTTCCCGACACACGAGTTCCGGTCGAAAAATAAAATAATAATTAAAGTGTTCTAGTTTTCATCCAATAAAAATGCTTCCCCCCTAATTATACTCGCTTCGCCATAAAAAAATGCTATAAAAGGGGTCACACGGAAGTTCAACAGGCAGTCAACAAGTGCCCAGAGTAGAGACCTGTCACGGTCAGCTACTGACAGCAGGGGAGTGTCAACCACCGTCAACATGTGTGAACTACTATGAGAGATCGACCTAGATCCAAAAGCCGGCTTATGAACTTTACCACAAGGTAGCTATCCCAAACCCACACGTTCCTGTTGAAATAAACCACGTAAATCTATTTCTGCTGTTGTCGTATTTCTTTCTTGCAACCATATGCTTGTCTATAACATGAAGTATCAGTCCTCCTATATGGCCATGGATGCCCAACAATCTTTTTACAGATGAAGTAGAAACTTGAGGCAATCCACCTATCAAGACTTATTCTGTTTTTTAATTATTTTCAAGTGCCAACTGAAGTTTTTTGATAGTTTTTAATTTATGTTGATAATTTAATTTACTGATGTTGTTAAGTTCTTATATTTAATGATATAAATAAAATTTCAAATTGTGGTGAGTAACATGACTTTTTTATTTTCAGTATTGTCTGTCTTCTGTTCCTATATTTATTAAAAAAAAAAAACAGTTTAAGTATCCTTCATTTAAATCAAGCCACTCTTTAGCCCTCTATAGGTAATTAGTTATCCATAGTTATTTGTTATTAATTTTACTAAAGTCTAAGACTATGTTTCCCTGATCACTATAATCTTAATTTTTTCAAGTCTTGGGTTAACCATTACATATCCCTATAATATGCCCTTCTTACTTCAGTTTATCATATCCATTTTGAGGAAACAGTCCCAAAAAGTAAGCTTGTACCACAGAGATACATTCAATCATCATTAATTCAGTTTATGAGGCTTTGCTATACTAATTTAACGTAAGTAGTATCATCTAATATTGAACTTGAGGTCAAACATTATAACACAATATTAAGTATAATAACCTTGCTGCCATTGAAAGTGGCTACTGCTTCATTATGCCAATTGATCAGAAGCAGTTCAGCACAATGATATGCCAAAAGAGATATAGATTTTTACAATCATTTTTCTTGATAATTTTCAACAAATGAATTTCAAACAAATGATTAGATCTAAAAATGCCAGTAGCTTCAGACTTACTGTTATAATGACAAGAAAATAATTCAACAATTAAGAATCCTTGTTGTGAGTGTTTCAGCACTCTCATTACTTACCTTATTTTAATTGTTTACTTTTTATGCATGTTTAAACACATTGAAATAAGTAAATTAGACAAGCTATACATTTCCATGTATGTTTATGTGCAATCAAATTAGTGTGGAATTATTTACATTTCTATATATAAACAGAGTGAAATGACTAAATTAAAATGGAATTGTTTACATTTTTATGCAGGTTTAACATACAATGAAATAATCAAATTAGTGTAGATTTTTTTATGTTTTTATGCTTGTTTAAAATATAAGTTAAGGTGAAATTGTTAACATTTATTTAGAGCAGAATTGTTTACATTTTAATGCAGTTTTAAACCATGAAATAATCAAATTAAACTAAAACTGTTTACATTTTTTCTGTTAGAGCTCGGTCAGAGGTGAGATCAGCTACCAAGCTCTTGTCCTTGAGGGTTTTGGAGATGTACCTATATACTGTTGTATCATCAGCACATAGTTATTCACAAATCATCAAAGTATACCTTTAGGCAGATCATCTATGTAGATTAGGAAGTGGGTTGAACTGATAAGCAAAACCTGAGATTTAGAGGACTGGCCATTAAAAACTACCTTCTGGGACTGTAACTCTTTATGCCACACCTTATCAAAGGCCTTTGAAATATCTACTGTCCTTGAGATGTATTTGTTGTCAAGAGCGGGAGTAATCACAGGATATCAGCAGTGGACCAGGTAGATTGAAATCCTTACTGCTTGTTGCTCAAGCAATTGTTCCTACTGAGGTGATCAACAACATTTTTGTTGATTTGTATACAGATCTACACATGATCAAATTAGGGAGGAATTATTTACATTTTAATACCTGCGTCAAGACAATGAACTAATCAAATTAGGGTGGAATTGTTTACATTCTATGCCTACATAAACTAAATGAAATAACTAATTGAAGATGGAATCATTTACATTGTTACACTGGTTTAATCAGAATGAGATAGATTAGGGTTGAATTGCATATATTTCTGTGCAGGTTAAGTACAATGAAATAATCTAATAAGATCAGGGCAGTTTACATTTCAGATTTAAAGAATCAAATTGGGATAGAATTGTTTACTTTTTTTTATACCTATTTAAACATAATAAAACAATCAAGTTAGGGTGGAATTTACTTTTTATACCTATTTAAACACAATTTAAACAATCAAATTTGAGTGGAATTGTTTACATTTCTATGTCTATACAAACAGAATAAATGAGCAAATTATAAGATGGACTTACTGATATTTGTATACCCGTTTAAAGACAATGAAAATCAAATTTGAATGGAATTATTTATATCTTGCCAGAAATGACATAATCTACAGTAGAACTGAAATGTCTTTTTTCATATTTTCTTTCTTTACTTCCACAAAGACCATGATGAGATTATGGAAATGATATGTTGTGAGAAACAAGAAAAAAAATAACACCAAACTACGTAAATAATAACAAAAAATGCCTCCACTAAATCTGCTTACTTATATTATCATAAAACTGTCAGTTCTAAAAGAACATTGTCATTTCTATTTTGAAATGCAATTTTCTCTGCTAAATTCTTGTTTTGACAATCATAAAACTTGCATTTATCCATGAAATGTCAAATATATACATTTTATTTTCCAGAATAAATAGACAGGGTAAAGGAAGGATGATTTTTTTGACACCTGTCATTTATCTTGTTCCTTATTTTCATAGAGTTTTAAATTTCATGAAACTCAATCTAATACTTATCTACATGACTGTAAATATTCAATGTTGTGATTGTAAATATATATGTGTATGGGATGTGTTAGAGTAAACTTATGTTTACCAGCATGTCTTCTTTTTATTTATGCTGTGTCCCTTTAAAATGTGTGTGAACATGGCTCTCTACAATTTCCTGTCCTTAGGAGGGATTGCCTTTTTTCTTTCTATCCTAATCCCTGTTCTGCAAACCATTTATTTATTTTATTTGGTTGGGCTAGCTTTGACATTCATGAGTCTATCATGCCAATCATGACGATCTTGCATCACGATTGGAAAGTCATTAGGATGGGATTTTGTGTCATGACATAGCTGATCAATGGGTGTTTCTGTTTTCCCTGAGTTTTCTTGTTACTCACATGTTCAGTCCATGCTATTCTTAGGATTCTTCTGTAGAACCACAATTCACTTGCTGCAAGTCTGTTCTTCATCAGTGACAAGATTTTCCAACATTAACTTCCATACAGAAGGACTGATACCACATAATATTTCAGTACTCTTTTCTTTATTTCTAATGATATTTCCTATATCCTAATACTTTGCTTAGCTTTTTGGAAGGTAACATTTGCTATTCCAATGCATCTTTGGATTTCAGTGCCATATTTTTCATCCTCTCTTTAAAGCCTTCCTAGATATTTAAATTTTTGTACTTGTTGAATTTGGCATCTCAAATTTGTTGTTCACATTTTGGGCTCTTCCTTTTGTTGAGAACCATACATTCTGGCATCTTATAAACCAGAATTAAGGAAATGTGTTTGTAGTATGTTTTTTGTTCACATTGCATTTATGCATTTGTGAAAAGCACTTCCTTGTGTACTTTCTCCTATTATCATTGGCTTGTCACAGAGAAGAAAGTTTAACAGAGACAAACACTGTCTGGTTAGTTATGGTATGAAGCTGCTATACTGTAAACCTTGATTAGTTTAAGTTAGGTGGGTAAATCAACATGGCAACTCATGTAAGGTTATTTAATGAAGAATTGTTTTGGGGCTCACAGACTCACAAAGCATTGCCCTTGCTGAAGCACCCATTTTGATAAGATATATTTATATATAAAGTCATTGCAGAAAAATTTAACCTGAATTTATTTACCTATTGGAATCTATATCTGAAGTCTGTTTATACCTTGAAAATACCTCTGCTCATTTTTTTTTCAACATATCATTTGACCAGATTCAAATAAAATCAGAACTCTTTTTTTTTTTTTTAATCTGTGCTATATCAATGTTGATGCCTTTGAATATTTCTTTTTAATTTAAAGTTCTGATGTTACTTCACTTACAGCTTTACAAATTTCTTTTCTGTTTTTTATTTGCAGTCTTGCTTGTAAAGGGAACAAAATCCACATTTGTTAAGGAACTTTAAAACATTCTTTCAATAATCAATACAAAAGCAGTTTTAAAATTTCTCCTCTTTTGTATTCTGATTAATCAATATGTTTCAATGCATTTCAGTGTAGATTGCACTGAATTGACTAAATAACTTAGTATACGCATGGAAAGTCAAAATATTGTAATGTTGTAATGATGAAATTAGAGAATAGATTGATGGTATGAAAAGCAGATAGCTAGCAATTTAGTCGATAAAGAGTTTAAACACCATCTCAAGATAACGTACAGAAGAAATAAGTAAAAGGTAAAAGACCATTTGATAGTCATTTGTGCTAATTATAGCCACTGTTCATTGAAGTAAAAATCAAAATCTGTTCATTTCTCAATGCATCAATCAATTTCGGAACAGAAGACTAAAAAAAAAAAAAAACAGCACAATTAATGATATTATAGATTATTCTAAAACTTGGCGACATTAATTCCTTCACAGAATGGTTGCTGGAGTAGTTGGCCTGTGATCAATATTGATATTCTACACAAATCAATTACCAAGTGAAGATCAATGCATGCTGAATGAAAATACTAAAGCCTTACTCAAGGTAAAACTGAGGAGTTATTTCCCCAAATGGGCTACAGGATTATTAATATCAATCATTAATTGACTAATCATTATTCTGTTGATCATTATCAGTTAGTTATTAATTCATAATTATTACTCTATTGATTGAATGATTCCAAATTAATAATGAGAAGATATGGGCAGGTGATGTTCAGATTTTTGGATTAGGATGATACAGGATAATAATAAAAAATAAAGAAATGATTCTTGTATGATTAATATCATAAGAAAAAGTACATCTAAAATGATTTAAGCAATAATTTATTATGATGATGATTAAAAGTCACCTTGATCACCTTCACTGACCAAACTGTTGTGTGATAATTTGACTCTGTTTGTCACATCATTTTATTGTTTTAGCCATTAAAGTTTGCCACCTGGATATGGAACTGTTCCCAGGCATTGCAGGTTTTGAATTCAGAGTTGTCTTTCTTCTAGACTGGTAGCTTACCCAGTCTAGAGTGCTTCGTCTACCCTGCTTCTTAACCTATAGCTGGGGAGAGAAAAGATGGGTTTATTTCTTTTGCAAATCTATTTGTGGAGGAAAGATGTATGACAAAGTAGAAAAATTTTTTGTTTGTAGTGTTTCATTCCTAGGGACTTCTTCAGACTAGGTTTGTTTATGTGCATGTACAAGAGAATTTAGAAATTTTTTATGTGTTTTCAGTATATAATCTAGCCAATTTCATTTGAATACTTTCTCATTTTGTTTCTATCATCTTTGTTATTAAGTAGAAAGAATATATTGGAGAAACCTCAAGAAGTTTATATATTGGAGAAACCTTAAACTTAAATAAAAGATTATATGAACACAAAAGAGACATTTTAAGAAATAACACATTAAACACATTACTTGGTCACCATAATGAGATTGACCACAATTTTGACATAAAAATGCTACTCTAGTTAAAAGAAAAAATAATTCACTTTGATGAAAAATGTTTAGAAAATGCTTTAATTTCTCGTTTATCCACAGTAAATTTGCATCCAGGTTTTTACAATGTTTCACAATTCTTGGAAGATCCTCTTCTATCACAATTTAATAACAAAGATGATGGAAACAAATTATATACTCAAAATACATAAAAATTTTTTTGTAAAGTTAAAATGGCTTGATGTAACCGTGATCTCTATATGCTAAGCACATAATGAGGAAAGAAGACTTGGAAACGTAAAAGACAAAAAGATAGTTAAAATTCCTAGGGTACTTAATAAGGAAAGAGGGCTTGAGAAATTTTATACTCAGAGGACATAATGAAGGCAAGAGGGGTAGAAGAAAACAATGCATAACCTACCTCATGAACTTGTGTAAATGGATGGCAGAAAAGGGTTTAGGAGAGATAGCAAAAAGATAAAATAAAAGCTACAATGGACAGGTAACTGTGAAGAGACATGATTACAAATGTCCTGAAGAGACATGACATATAGAAAAAATAAATTTGTTGTGCCACTATGTCATTATAAGAGAGAATGAAAATTCTGATGTATTTGTTTCATAATGCCTACCTTTGATATCACAGGTAACATAAACAATAAGTTGCTATCTTGCATGAAACTGCGAGATGTGCTATGCACTTTTTTTTATTATGATGCTAATTCTATCTCCAGAGCTAAAAAAAATTATATAAGAATTAAATTATAGCAAAGATACTTTTACAGTAATGGCATCCGCCTGTCTACTAACAGAGAATGTCTATGACAAGACTATTTTAAAGATGGTTATAAATTGATCAGGTAACAGAGATGTTTGGCTTCATGCTTTCAAGTGTTAAAACAAAAATGAAATCAGTAGTCATGACAAAAATTTAGTTTACTAATTTCTTTTTCTCTAACACAAACAGTACAAGAGTGTGTCAACTGAAAACATGTCTTTAGTTTCCTGCACATGCACATATGAATGCATAGATAGAATGTGTATACACCATGTTTCATGTTTAATGGACTCAAACTCAATTTAGGCTGGAAAATATAAGAAAAATATTTGTAGTGTGTTTATGGATAAGCAGAATGGCAGTAAAAAATATCAGTGCACTTGTGTTTTCAGTAGGAAGTAAGTTGTTTGGGGTGGAGTTTTGAATTCAGAGTTGTCTTTTTCCTAGCCTAGTTGCCAATCAAGACTAGAGAATACCGTCTGCCCTGCTATTTAACCTATAGCTTGAATAAAAAGAGATGGGCACTGTTTAGTAGACAATATTTTGAACTTTAAGTGAGAAAGCATTTCAAAGTATCAATAAATATTAAAATCAACCACTTTTTTGTATTTTGACACATACAATTTATAAGAAGCCAGATTTTTAAATTGTGAAAAAAAAATGTGTTTTAGTGTTGTGTATAATTAATTTGAATTTTTCAATGTATACTTTGAAACTCCAACAATTTTTTTCTTTCTATTTATTAAATTTATCATGAAGCTACATCATTAATTTCTTGATACAGAAATTTAGAAATTAAGAAAAATTTATGAAATGTCACTTTTAAAATGTCCACTAAATATCAAGTGACTTTCTATTCAAAGAATATAAAAAAACATTATTCACAAATGCTAATTATGATTATAGAATCATTGCCAGAATGCCATTATTGTGAAAACAGCAAACAGGTCAAGGTTTCTTCGCTGCTTATTCCTATTATATTTTATTAAGAAACCTTAAGAAATTTATGTTAATTAGTAGTTAATAGAAAAATCAAAAAAAAGCTCACAAGTCAGTAATCTGGAAATAACTTTAATGCCACATTAGATAGTATTGGTCTAACAGAAGTTGCATTATAATATGTTTGTTGTGCTGTGTTACAGGAACAAAAACATTAACATACAGAAATCAGATTCAGAATAGATAAGGATGAAATAATTGTGTTTCAACAAGGCTACTCATATAAACAGTCTTCTTACAAAATATTCACTAATTTTTATTAGCTTTGTGTATCTTTGAAGGCAATTATATGTTGACAAGACAAGGGAAATGAAAAGAAGAAAGAAAGAACATATACATCCCACTAAGTAATAATAATCATAATGAAAATAATTAAGAATAAGATAAGAAAGAAATTTTAACAGACTATCTCATGGTGTATCAAAGCATTCTTGACAGAAATGGCACACGGTTTCTGTAGGCATTGCTTTGTTTTGAAAGTATATTTTCACAGAACCAACTAACAAAGAGATTATTTATGGTCAATGTATGGCGAAGTAGTTCAGGTTTCTTTATTCACCTATTATTTTTTAATATTTTTGCTCAAGGTTGATTGTATAGAAAAGAAGGCTTCTGCATATTTGACAAAAATTTGCAGACACTAAGTATGAAACTAGTTTTTGGACATTGCAATTTTCTCTATTGACATTGGCCACACCAATTAGCTGCACTCTTCTTTCTACATACAACTTTGTGAATAATTAAGACATTGTACTCCTTAGCAGATTCCAGTTACCCTAGGCATACAGTATATATTAAATAAGAACGAAATTACTTTCTCATACAATACTGTCAAAAGATTAGTGAAGAACACATCAAGATTTTGAAGCATAAAGCAGTACTTAAACATCTTTTTCTTTAATATGGAGTGTCTGTTCAAGATGTGGGTGATCATGGCTCTCCAAAACTTTTGTAGCTTTATGAAATAATATCTCTCTCAGTCTCTTTTTCTATTTAGGTAGAAAATATGATACCAAAATCTAAAGGGACATTGGAATATTGAAAGGTGCCTTCCAAAAGCTAAACAATGTACTAAGAAACAGAGAAATGTCATTAGAAACAAAGAAAAGTGTACTGAACCACCATGGGATATCATTTTTCCAATATGACAGTGAATGCTAAACAATTTCCTCACGGATGTTGAAGAAACTTGCAGCAACAGAGATGGGCTTTTACAGAAGGATACTGAGAACACCACAGATAGAATATGTGAACGACAAGGCATTTTTGAAGAAAATAGTAATTAACAGCACACAAATACTTAGATTAAAAAAAGAGTTGAAATATCTAAGACACATAATAAGGAAAAAAGGCTTGGAGAATTTGACACTAACAGGACATACTGAAGGCAAGAAGTATAGAAAGAAACAACAATTAATCTACTTAACAAGACTGTGTAAATGGAATAACAGGGAATAGGATGTATACTAAAAATACAAACACTGCAAAGAACTACAAAATTTAGGGAGTTATGGAGAGTCATGATCATCAATCACCTGAGAGAACATGGTACATAGAAGAAGAAGAATCTTAGCTTAGTGCCACAAGTGAGAAGTATTCAGTGAGTCTCTCAGCAATGATTTTGTTCTATAAGATGAGCTTCTGAACCATGATGTAACAGTGAGATACCTCACATGTATATCTATTTACTAAACCAAAATTAAATTGATACAAAATAAAAAAAGTGTGGGTATGTAGCACTGACCAAAATTAGTATACTAGTAAAATTTATTGTTTACATGAATGAGTGTTTTTGAGGTTGCATACTGAGGTTTCTCTATTATTTATTAGTGAAATAATATGATTGATCTGAACAGAATTTGGAATAAAATAGAATGTCTTAAAATAAAGAAAAAGAAATATCAAGAGAAGTGTAGTATAAGGAGGTTTTCTCTGATAAACCCATGAAAATAAAGGCATATCGTCAGCATAAAACTATTTAGATTTTTAAATTTTATTGCTTGTTCAAAGTTGGCATTTCTTATTTTAAATACCTTTTCAAATTGGGTGGAAAAAAACATTTTACAAATACTTCCCATTTAAAAGTTTTGCTTTTTCTCTTTCTTAAGATTTCAGATAAAACATTTTCATTATTTTCATATTATTTTCAATGTATTATTTTCACTTTAGTTGTCATTGTTACATAAATATGAATGATGGAGTATGTATTTATTTAAGATACGTGCTATTTTGACAGAATATATTGAGATATGGATTCATGCCTTTCAAAAAAAAATATATATCACCCGAATTTTGCACATAATTTTCCACTTTCACAGGATATGATAACCCATACACTACCTTATCTCCCTCTCTCAATGGAATATATATATATATATATATATATATATATATATATATATATATATGTGTGTGTGTGTATTTGTGTGTGTATGTGCATGTCTGTATTTAAGCAGCATATCTTCATTCAAACATGTTTCATTGAACAACAGAGACATATTATTATAATAATTCTTTCTACTCAACTCTGTTTCTTGATGTTAAGATTAAATCCATCAAGGAAGGTGCTGTAGTTTTTCATACTCAAGTACTTTGATAAAATTCATCTAAACATCAAGAAACTGATTAGATAACTGGAAAGGTGTATTATAAAAATAAAGAGACATAATATATCTATTTTTTTGAATAAACACATTATATATATATATATATATATATATATATATATAAAATAAATGTGAGTGAGAGATAAGTTAGTCAACTGGTTATTATACACACATGAAAAAAGAAAAAAAATCATGTTAAAAAAGTACCTTTAAAGAAATAAAGCACTCTTACTGTTATGGTGGAACACACCTATTCTATAGTTAATAGACTCTCCCACCTATAATAAGTAGGAGTAGTAAGAGTAACGTGTCAGTCAGTCAGTGAGTCAATGTCGGACGACAGTTAATCAAATACAAATGTATCAGCGACCACCACAAGATTACTCTGCATAATGCCTATTATATCAATTTCCTAACGTTTTGTACGTCAAACCTATTTTAGGACCAACTTAGTACAAATACAAGCCTCCACTGCGAAATAACTCCACAACACTTACACATATAGGAAATGTAATATGCTAATTATATATCTAGCCAGATATATAAACAAGGGATAGCAACTCAAATATGTGTACCTACTAAAAATAACATTTATAGTAAGAAGAAATAACCAGATATGTGTGTGTGTATATATATATATATATATATATATATATATATCCTCTTAAACAAATTAAGTTAGTAAAAACTAATTAACACAAGACAAATGCACATGTACACATGTGTAATAATAAAAGGAATAACAATGAACAGCAAATAATTAAGTAATCAATAATAAATAATGACTAAAAAATTAACAAACAACACTATGAAACAGCTACAAATAACTGCATTGGGATCGACAATTATTCCTACTCCAAGGCTCTAAAATAATTTGAAACATAAGCATTACCTCATACCCAATAACAACTAGGATAACAATAGACCTTGCTGCTCATAACGCACCATTGGCCAGTATATATAAATAGTTGAGCCAAGACACAAAAGACATAGTCCTGGGTACGACAATAAACTACATTCAGCAGCAAGGCCTCTGATTGGGAGATTGGAGATTTTGAGAAGCATGCAACCACCTCTTAATTGCTGTTGCTGCCAGGTTTACCCTGGCACAAGATAGTAGCTTGTTTTAGGTTCCCAGCTATGGGCAAATACAGAACTCCCAAATAAAAACACTATGAAAGTCTAAAAGTATGTTTTTATAGTAAAAATATCAACAACACATTTTTATATATATAAAAATTATCAGCAATAGCTGGCTATCATTGAATTATCAACAATACCTATTTATAGTAAGTTACCACTAATATCTATTTATAGTAAAGTTACCAACAATACCTATTTATGGTAAAGCTACCACCAATATTTATTTATAGTGAAGTTACCAACAATACCTATTTATGGTAAAGCTACCACCAATATTTATTT
This sequence comes from Acanthosepion pharaonis, assembly GCA_903632075.3. Taxonomy (NCBI): domain Eukaryota; kingdom Metazoa; phylum Mollusca; class Cephalopoda; order Sepiida; family Sepiidae; genus Acanthosepion; species Acanthosepion pharaonis. The sequence goes on from CAHIKZ030001890.1 coordinate 1,468,532, forward strand.
ATAGTAAAGTTACCAACAATACCTATTTATGGTAAAATTTCCAACAATGCATATTATCTGTGGTTGAAGGCATACAACTGCATTCAAAATATTTAGATTTCAACATTAAATAACCCATAGAGTTTGGTATGCTACTAAGCAAAATCATCCAACCAAAAAAAAACAACTTAAAAGCATGTTTTCCTTATATTAATCCATATAATATCCTACAATTTCTTCAAAATATAACTTCAATAAAACTACACCATAAAACACACATAACTGCCTCTAGTAATTATGTCCACACAAACATGTATATGCACAAAAGCTGAGTATCCTCTACCATGTATTCAATTGTGAAAGCAGAATAACATATATCATATATTTATTACTTTAAAGCTCACAAGAAAATTAAATTTTGGCATTAAGTGACCCATAAGGAGTTTATATGCCATTAAACAAACAAATTAATTAAGACACATGGCCTAAAGATTGCAGGTAAGCATGAAACAGACTATTGTTGCTCACTGTTGACTTCAGTGTCTACTGTTATCTATATTTATATATACACACATCTCATTCATATGCCAACATGTGTGCGTGTGTGTGCATATATATATTTATTCATAAATTTCTCTTTACAAAGGTATCTTGATAGTTTTTTGCCAAAGTAGGAATTTTCACACTAAAACAGAAGCACTTGCAGTAATTTTAATTCAGGCAATTTCTAATACTTGTGTGACAGTAAAAAAGAAAAACAACCTTCCACTTATCTCCATCAAACATTCAAAAGATGGTGTAGATAGAAAATACAAAGATGAATGTCAAATGAGATTCGTATTACAAATATCTATGAGGACTAACTTATCTAACATCAGTATCTATATTGAATTTCACACATTTTTCTGAAAGTTACACCTTCTTTAAAAGATGTTTTCTGTTTAGCGGTCTTTCTTTCTGGTGCTATGTGGAGATGATGTGAATGTGTTAAAGATGTCCAAGACTTTGACAAAATACAAATATATTTTCTTTTCAAATTCTGATACTTTTATTTTGCGCATTTATTTATCACACATTTGGTTTTGGCTTGAGTTTATATAATATTTTGTGCATATCTATAGTGGTAATATTTCTATGCTTTTCTTTAAATAAGTCACAATTTAACAAATGTGAATATGAGTTTAGTTTTCCCGGAAGCTTTTATGTGAGGTGTTCAAAATATGAAATAATGTCACCATGAATTTTATAGCTGTTAACCGTTTATCGAAATAAAAAAAAAAAATTCCTAAGTATAAAACTATTCAAAAGAAGAGTGACTGTTTCGACTAATTCCAAATTCAGTATCAAGAAACTTCAATAACTTCCAAATTCAGTATGGTACCAAATAGCTTCTAGTCTGTGAATTTCTGTGCACAATCTCATTTAAAGAAAATCTTGACAAGAATTTTGGAAAATATTTGCAACGTTTAACTTGTCCTCATTTGGCATTT
>CAHIKZ030001890.1:1472500-1485000 GCA_903632075.3 Acanthosepion pharaonis
CAAGCAGTAGATGCGAAAATCAAGAAAGTAAGAAAATTTAAATAAATGTGATATGTTTTAACAAATGATAGAAATCTAATGCACAAATAAGGTCATTTTGAATTATGAAAGATGCTTTCCAAAAGCTAAACAAAGTATTAAGAAATGGAAAATTTAATCAAAACATAGAAAAGAGTGCTGAACTGCTATGTAATATCAATCTTCCAAGATGGAAGTGAATGCTGGACAAAATCCTCACACATGAAGAGGAAACTTCAGGCAACAGAGATGTGGTTCTACAGGGGGAGTCTGAAAATACCATGGAAAGAAAATAGAAATGAAAAGGACACTTATATTTAGAATCAGAAAGAGATAATTGAAGTTTCTGAGACACATAATGAGGAAAGAAAGCTTGGAGAATTAGACACTCACATGAGACACTAGTGAACACTGAATACGGCAAGACATTTCTTACAATCCAAAATATGTATCGACCCTAAATAACCAACTAAGGGTTGATAAGCCATAAAAAACAAATGAATCAGTCATGACTGAAGCACTGCAATAAAGATTAACTAACCTCAATAGTAAATGAGCATAGTTGTATATGAGCATCAAGCCATTATTATTATTATATATTTGTGAGAAGATATGCTCATATCCAGTGATAGTTTTTTTTTTTTAACCAATATTATCCACTGCAAGGCAGTAAAGCCACTAAGACACAAGGGTTTACAGAATGAGGAAGTATTAAAAATAGAAACATTAATAATTAGGAGAAAGAGTAATCAGGTAAACAGTAGATAGCTATTAACATTGCATACAAATTTTTGCAGATTTAAATTGGTTGGAAAGCATGGAGCCTGAAGGGAGATCCACAAGTGAAAAGTGCAAGAAAAAAATTGTTAACATAGAACTTACACTACATCTAGCCAGCTCAACTGTAAATTGATGAGATCTTGATGAAAATTTAGTACAGCACTTAAATTAAAAAAATCTAGGTACCATACTGAAGCACTAATCTGAACAACTGCAAGTATTTATAAAAAAGGCACAGAGGTGACCTTACAGCAGTGGACAAGTGACTGAAGACGAGCTGCCAGATCAGGACCAGTAATATTGCTATTTCATCTTTGGATCTTATCAAAGAGCTCAAAGTAAATAGCAGGAGCACCAGACCATATGTGGAAGCCTTTTTAGTTATCAAGTAGTTCAAGAAAATCTTTAATTCTTTCTTCGCTTTGAAGTTTATAGATTAAATAAAGAACCATAATATTATTAAATAAACAAAATCAAATGAAAGATGAAAATGCAAAGATTTTAGTCTGATGTAAACAAAAACCTGAGCTAAAACCTTCCAATGTGAGACCTAAACTTGATCTGAAACTTAACCTAAAATCATTATTTGGCAGGTCACCATAGAATTGTGGTTAGTAAACTATTCCCAATAGCCATAACTTTTACAATGAGTTCCAACTAGAATAAGTCTAAAATTTCATAAATATCCATATCTTAAATAATAATAATAAGTGCTGCTGGAAAGTTCTTGTCTTCCTCAACTACTCAGAATCAGTATTTCAATGCTTGGGAAGTGGACTGAGTTGAGAACCTCAGCATTGTTATCATAATATTGATGTTTCCATCACATTATATATCAGGTTTACAAAAAAAAAAAAAAATCCAAAAATTCAGATTAAATTTCATTTAAAAAAATCTGGTTCAAGAAACAATACCTTTGTCAAATACATTGCTGCATTCACCTCAGAGATGAACATATTTCTGACCATGATCCAAAAAGACATTCTATGATGTACAAGTCTTAATTCAAACTTGTCATCACTTGAAGTTATTATCTAATTTTAACTTTATCTTGTCATTCCTTTGAACAAAAATTTATTTATTCTAAAATCTGAAAATGTTTAGCACTACTTAAATTCCAGTTGTAGGGAACTCAAGTTAATGATAATTAATCAAATTTATGTGGTATCAATTGGATGACTTTTCAATTGAAAATTTAATAAACATGTACCCAATACATTTTGTAAATTAAAATGAAGCGTCAATCTTTAGATTCAAATCCTAATCTAATTTTAGTTTAAATTTTAACAGTAATATGAAATTAATTTCCTGAAATCAAGTCAATAAGGGTCAAACAGTGACATCTCTAAAGTAATGAAACATTCAGAATTTTATACATGTACTAAAGGTGGACAAATACATTGTTAGGTCTCTGCTTAAAAAGGCAGATAGATTTGCTTTAAACAAACAGTTTTAATATTTCCTGCTTTAGCTGATTTATAAACTTGGAAATATTTTTTTTATCTATATTACTTATATTTTACCTAATGGATTATGGAAATTCCATGAGTGTTGATCACTAAGAATAAATGTTGTCTTATGCCTCTGTTCTTCTCCCACTCTTTGTCTATATCTTCTCTTCAAAACCTTATTAACTTCGTGGTTTGTTTCTATATTGCAAATATGTCATGTAAACATAAATTCATTCTATATGCAAAAGTAGTAAGGACAATCCTCCAAAATGATGGAGAATGATGGACAATATCCTCACAGATGAATTAAGAAACTTGAGGCATTTGAGATGTGGTTCTACAAAGGATGATGAGATTACCATAGACTGAAAATATGAGTAACAAAGATGTTTAAAGAAAATGTAAAGGAAAAAGGATGCTTTTACTTAGAATCAGAAAGAGGAAGTTGAATTCTGAGGAAAGAGGGCTTGGAGAATTTGACATTCATAGGACATACTGAAGGTAAGAGAAACAGAAAAAGCAGTCAGTAATCTACATAAAAAGAGTGTGTAAATGGATGGTAGAACATGAATTGGGAATGATAAAGATAAGTGTTACTACAAAGAATACAAGATAAGAAAAGATAAGTGTTGCTACAAAGAATAAGGAGTTGTACAGAAGTATGAATGTGCAAGGCACATAAAAGAAGCAGCAGGAATCTATTTATATTCTTTTACTGTTACCTCTCTTACATTTGTTTTGTTTTATCTCAGCATAAAGAATTTTCATTTCTCAAATAACTAGTTTTCATTACTAACATTCGATAAATTTCATTAGAAACAAAAAAAAAATAGTACTGAATTGTTACTTAATATCAGTCCTCTAATATGGCAGTGAATGCCGAATAACCTCCCCACAGACAGTTGCAGCAACAAAAGTGTGGGTCTATAAATGGATGCTGAGAATACCATGAACTAAACATGTGAATAATAATGAAGCTTTTGAGAAAATGGAAACAAAAATGACACATACTTAACATCAGAAAAAGATAGTTGAAATTTCTAGGGCACGGAATGAGGAAAGAGGGGTTGGAAAGTTTGATACTAACAGGACACATTAAAGGCAAGAGGGAGAGAAGAAAACAGCATATAACCTACCGAGTAAATGTATGGTGGAATAGAGTTTAGGAGATATTACAAACAGACAAAATTTATTAAGAGCTATTGTGGAGAGCTATGATCACCAACGTCTTGAAGGGACATGGTGCATAGAAGAATAGCCAGACTGAATATAAACTGCAACAATGAGAATATATTAATTGATTGTCTTCTTCTGTGGGCCAAGTCCCTTCAGGTCATAGATGATCATGGTTCTTTGCCACTATCTTTTGTTGTACTTAGCAATGTCTATCACTTTACTATCCATCCCACTCCATTTTCTGTTATCCATTTACACAAGTTTGTTAGGAAGGTTACTTAATATTTCCTTCTGCCCTTCTTGCATTACCTATGTTTTGTGTGCTTACAGCCATAACATGTTGAAATACTGGTTTTTGATGATCACTGAAGTACCTAGATGGGTGATGCTTGTAAACTTGGATGCATGGGTGGTATAATGAATAATGCCTCAGGATTTGAAATCAGAAAGCAGGATTCCAGTTCCAGTATAGTTTGTTATATTCATTTATGCACAAATACCCTTTTCTCCCCCCCGCCAGTTATGGATTAGGTAGTAAGACTTCTTTCAGTAAATCATTATTATCTCCACAATTCTTAAAAATTCACAAATCTTTAAAAAAAAAAATTTTCTGTCTTTAAATAACCCCACAAAATATGAGCTGTAAAAAAAACAAATCAGTCAATAAACCTTACGCCCTGTGAGTGTTAAATACTCTAAGCCTACTTTTCTCATTATGTGTCCCCCAAATTTCAGCTCCAAGTTTCTTTTCTCTTTAAATTTTTCTTAAAAATTACTTGTTGCTGAAATACCCCACCCAAGGTATTCTTAGCATTATTCAGCAGGGCCACAACTCTATTGCTTCAAGTTTTCTTTTCATCTGTGGGGTAAGTGTCAAGAATAAGTGGTTTATATTAATTTTCTTTCTTTTTACTATTGGTTCAATGGTCAGGGTAAGAGAGAAATTAGATTTAAAATTCTTAAAGGTTAAAATATATTGTTTAGAACTTTAACTAAATTAAAAGTTAAAATTATGCTTTTTTTCTTGTCTTTTGTTAGATAGCCAATGACTAAACCAGCTCCCCACAACAATTTGTAGAGTGTAAGGAAGGAATTTTAGCAAACCTGTCAGATGGAAAATAAGACCTATCAAAGGACAGAAGTACTTCCTGAAAGCACAATATAATCCCCATGAAGAAGCCAATGGAAAATCACCCCACTGACAGTCCCAAGAAAACACATGGCAAGTCTGACTGTAAATAATGTAAATTAGAATTTTAATTACATATTCCCATACTCACCTGATTTTCTATCTTTCACTCATTGTCTCTTGTTATCCAGCCAACAAGCCTGTCTTTCTGTGTCATTTTCACCCCTTCCCTATATGTGTATATAGTTATTGCTTCCATTCACCTGGTTTCCTTTTGATTTTTCTATTTGCCACCTCTTCCCTATTCCTCATCTGCCTTACTTCCAGCTTCATATGATTATATAAGTATCTTGATCAGAAAGTATAATTGATTCCAACTTAGAAGGGCTGGTGTTTAGTCAGATATTAAAATCTGTTCCTATGTATAAAAGGATAATACTATATATATATATATATATATATATTGATAATATTAGTGGAAAATATACATACATATGAAAAATATATCTAAAAAATTCCCATACATGTATATTTTCAGAAAAAAATTTTTTCAAGAGGAAGGATCCAGGTAGAACTCAATGTCTAGGACAGAGTAAGGATATAATAAAAAGGCTTAAACACTAATATTCCATGGTCGTAATTTATTCCATTGGAATCGTAAATACGATCCAAATCATCAGACCTACAAATTCAATGGAATAAATTACGACCATGGAATATTAGTGTTTGGCCTTTTTTATATATATATATATATATATATATATATATATATATATATATATATATATATATATATGTATATATGTGTTGTACATATGTTATATGTATACAAATTAATGGAATAATTGTAAAGATAACTATTTTAAGTGGAAATTAGATGTTCAATATATTTCATCCGACTTTTTAAATTTTACAAATACTTAAATCAATTGAAACTTTAACATGATTAGAAAAAGATGTAAGATAAAATCAGTTTAGTAGATCTGTGGGATTGGTATAAGTTGCAATTCTAACTGATTTTATTTAAAAAAATTAAGATTTAACTGATATAAATACTTTTATTTTGTGGAAATTATATTTATCTATTTTTACTTTTTATTAAAAAACAGTTCTGTTTCATGTATTTTTTTTTATCTAAGAAAGTAATTCCAGCTTCAGTTGATAAAAATATTTTTTTATTTTGAAAAAGGAATTATTAGAATTTAAAAAGCTGAATGAACCTGAGTAAATTACAGTCTTGTAATAATTGTAATATTAGCTGTTTCCCTACAAGGAACCATTTAGCATTCACTGAATACACTGCTTTTAGCTGAAATTTACAAAATCTTTCTCATAAAATGATTTTTCAAGGAAACAGATATCTCAAATTCAGTATCTGGTATGACCTTTTCCAGTATCTATGGGGGTTTCCTTCCTAAAATATTTTCTGAAGTATTGTTGAATTTGAGGTAACATCTTGCACTTTCTTTTTAAGTTGTATATGCTATCCATTTTAGTTGTTGCTGATGTTGATAATCTTCAAGTGATGTGGTTTCTGTTATTTGAGACAGATTTTGGTTTGGGAATTTGTCACACTTGTTAACATTGTTCAAAGAGGGATTATTGTTATGAAGACCCTCAGACTTTACTTGTTGAAATCAAATCCTTTTTTCACCATTGGTGTTAGGAAGTGGTTATATAAAGCTGGCAGTTTTGATGTTACTGAATGGGTTTGCTGCCTTGCATGGCATCCATATGAGTGCCTTAATGTGGTAAAGCTATTTAAGAAAATGACCGTAGTCTTCATGTTGATGTTTTGGTTTTGTAGTAATTTGTGGTGTTGGGCGTAACTAGCTCTGGTGCAGCCTATTTTATGTTTGATTTCTTTTTCTCTGATACATAATTTGTTATAACTGATCCATATGCTAAGCTATATATATATATATATATATATATATGTATATATGTATATTAATGTCTGATGACAGGATACCCAAGATCCTAATGTACAGCCAGTTAGATCAGGGCTACAGGAATGTAGGACGCCCATGGCTAAGATACAAAGACAAGCTGAAAAGCAACTTGTCAGCAGTTAATATACCACATAACACCCTTGAGCGCTTAGTTTTGGAGCGGATAGAATGGAGATCAACGTGTTTTAGTGGACTCAGCAATTTTCAATCTGCTTGTCTGAATCATCTTCAAGAAGCGAGAGCAAGATCTAAAAGGTCAGCCAATCTAACAGTGATCTCATCTCACAATCCTCACTCTGGCTCCATATATGGCCTTCTTTGTAAATCACTAGCGGGTCTTAAATGCCACTTAAGATTAGCGCATAAACTTTCATAACTGAATCAATAAGCTGGCGGATCGTCATATGTCGAAATCGACGGGAGAGTCCATTATGTATATTAAGTTCAAGCAAGTATTTATCCATACTTATGCATCAGGCTTTTATTTTTAATCATAATTTAATCATTAATAAACAAAGTTAGAACATTACTATTCTGTGATTAATGACTGGGATTAAATTTCATTGAAATTGAGTAGACGAAATTGTTTGGAATCCATTAATGGATGTGCCAGAACGAAATCACAAATCTCTAAGGTCTGCTCAGCAAAGCTGAAGTAGAAAACTACATGTTGGCTTTATGGGTGTTGAAGAGACACAAATGTCCCTGAGTAGTCTTGAATAGAGATAACCTAGTCACCCTAGCAGATGATTATACTCAGAAATGAGCAACCATTATTATATATTTATGCACAGACATGTTCATATCTTTTGATAGTGGTCAGTTTCTTTTTTAGTTACCAAAATGATGTTTTATGATGATTTTAATTCTTTCTTCTCATTGAAGATTATGGATAAAATAAAAAACCCATACTATTCTGTTGACACTTCCAAAAGTTAAAATGACAAGTGATTTTACAGTCTGACAGGATATCACATAAAAGAAAAATATCTAAGTGTAAGGAAATAAGAAGAGAGTACTCATTTTTTGAGGATTCTTTTCAGCCTTCTAACTGGAATTCATAATGAATGGTAAGCTAATTACATAAACTTGTATAAAATGATTACTTTTTATACTGACTGAAAAAAAATCCTGGTCAACAATCTTGTATATTTATTTGATTTGGCCCAAAGCTGGGTTTTTAGAATTGCAACTTAAACTTATGTCTCAAGTATCTTTACACTTCAAGCCAGACTGAGACACTTAACTAATGAGCTGTGAAAAGCAATGAATATATAAATTAAAAAAAGATTACACTGCCTGCCTACAGTTATACAAAGTCACATGCTCGTGGAATTTCCATCCTCATTCAGAGCACACATAACTTAAATATTGTCAATATATTGATAAAGTTTATAGTGATAAACTTTTACAAAGGTTTCATTGTAATGGAAACTTTAGAAAAAATCTATAACCCATCTAAGGAACAGTGACTTTGGGGGAAAAAATTTTATCGATACACTTTGGTGAAGAACAAAAATTTTGGTTTTAACTTCCTCTACTTGAGTTTTTTTTCCAGTTTTGGTATTAAAGATTCTACAAAATTCCGAAAATATTATTCTCAAACTCCTCTTCTGCTGATAGATGAGTGGGTGGGGGTGTAATAGATAACAAATCTGAACAAGAAAACTCAGAGTCAAGTTTGAATTCCAGTTAGGTTCATTACATTCATGTATTTGCAAATCCTCTTAGGAAAGGTATGAATCCATATCCTCTCCCAAGCTATGGGTTAAATAGTAGGATTTGTATCTGGAAAAATTGCTATTCTCAAAAAATTGTTAAGGCAATATTCACTCGCAAAAAAACAAAAGAATTATTTTTATAATCCTAAATATGTTTCAGTTTGAATATCCCACAAAAGGGTTGCTAAACCATCAAAAAACAAAATAAAAAATCAGAAACTCATGTGCAAATTCCAGTCAGGTTTATTGCATTCACTTATGTGCAAATACCTTTGGGGAAGGTATGAATCCACATCCTTTCCCCAGCTATAAGTTAAGTAGTAGGATTTGTATCTAGAAAAAAAAATCATTGTTATTCTCAAAAAATTGTTAAGGTAATATTCACTTCAAAAAGTAAAAGCATTATTCTTATAATCCTAAATATGTTTCAGCTTGAATATCCCACAAAGGGTTGATAAGTCATAAAAAATAAATCAAATCCTCTTTTACTGACTAGTGAGAGTAACAAATAAAACTAGATCATTGAGAAGATTACATGTAATTTTCATATATTCATGCTACACAGTACAGTGTATCTTGAAGATACATGTTGTTTGTGACAAAACTATCACCATTCTAGTTTTAAATGTTGAGTCCTGGAATAACAATGACAAGTTTTAATCTAACTTAATGTATTTAGAGAATATCTTATTTTATTTATCAAAGATTTTACAAAATCATAAAATACTGATTTTCTTAACTGCAATGTAGTGTTTATTAACTATCTATTTTCTGGCAATGATAATATTAGCCGTTTCCTTATAAGGAAACCTTCAGCATTTAATGGTTAAGCATCTTGAACTACTATTTACTGAAATTTATAAAATCTTTCTCTGAAAACAATTTTTCAGGAAAATAGGTTTCTCAAGTCCAGTTGCTGTTATCACTTGTTCCAATATTGATGAGGGTTTCCTTCCTAACCTTTTGTTTGAAGTAGTATGGAATGTCGACATGTTGATTATGTTATTGTTTTCTCTTTGAGTTACAAGGTTAATTTTATTCAAGCTTTAGATGTTTCCTCATATCTAGGGTGTGCTTTAATGGATAAATTAGATTTAATGATGAACTAATTTCCTTATGGCTAATTGCAGTAATTAAATCATTTTATCTTCCTTTTGATTTTGTCTAATATATTATTGTCTATCACTTCATATTATATTTAAGCTGTGTAACTCTTCTTTCTCTTACTGAGATAAGTGATATGTAAAATAATTCTTGACTAAAACAAAGGGTCAATCAATAGCTATCCTCCTTAACTTAATAATCTTCACTTCCTGCCAACTGTTCTTCAACTCATATCTCACACCTCATTATCATTTTAATTGTAACATTCTATGTTGAGTATCTCTTGAGCATTGTATCTAGTAAAATTTAGTAGAAAGAAACTGTAACAGTGATGTTATTGGACTCTGAACTCACCTGATTTTCTAACGTTTCAAAAGAATAAAAATGAAATGCAAAGAGGATTTCTTGGAATTTATATAACTTACTTATTAATCCTTTCTTTAAACAAAGTCATATATTGAACAAATATATTCAGCAATGTATAAGAAATCTGAGTTAAAATCATTTAAAAAACCATAAATTCAATCAAGAGTAAATAACCAAAGAATTTTTTCTTCATCTTTATGAAATAAAAGTAAATATCTTTAAATCCAAAACTAATAAAGATGAATATTAAATAAAGAAAACTTCAAAACTGTGAGAAGATTCAATTATTTTTGTTCCAGCCATTTTTATTGAGAGTACCATTTAGCAAAAGACATTAACTTCTAGATTGTTTTCCTTAGAATTATACTGCCAAAACTTCAAAATATTTTACTGGAAAATTTCAATACTTTCAGTTGTCTGAATTTAATTCAATGGAATTTGCTGATTGTTTCATTTCTATTCAGGTAATTCTAGCTTCAGTAACAACTCTAGTTTCTAATTTTAAACTTAACTTTGTACTAACCGCCGTATAATAATTGTCACACTAGCACACACATTTCACATATTAAATGTAATAACTGTTATAAGACAGAGGAAGACCAAAAATGGAGTATTGCTGCCATATCTAGGCTGGAGCTGCCCAGTCCTAACTTGCCTCTCTTGATAAAGTCCAGAACTTTCTATATGTTCTTCTGAGGGATTAATTAATTTTCCACTCTTTCCCACTTTCGAATGTCTGAAACCTCTTGCTACTCTATCACTATTTTGACATTCTGAGCTACCTTCTGTTTGTTTTTCACCAGCCCTGACGTTTGCAGCTAGGATCTGCTATGTCATATATGCATGGATGAATCATTTTCATTCTCTTTGTATTTCATTAGTAAGAAATAATCTACTCAGCCTCTTTCCAAGAACTGCTCCTTTGTGGAACAGACTCCTGGCAGGATATTTTCCTGATTACTACAATCTAGATCTTGTTTATGATAATGTGTCTTCTCACGGATACAGTGAGGCAATTCTGTGAAAATTGGAAACCCTACTGGGATTCAGCATTGGCAGCCACAATCTTAATAACATAAGATACACAAATAATATAGTACTGATAGCACATATGGAAAAAAGATTACAAAATCTCCTGCAGAAGGTAGTGAAGGAGAGTGGAAAAAGAACTATAAACTACAAGAAGACAGAATGCATGGTCATCAGTAAAAGGATGAGCACAAAATGCAATTTTCAGGTCGGGGACACTAAAATCAAGCAGGTGCAGAAGTTTTAATATCTGGAAAGCATTTTGACAGAGGATGGTAAGTGCGACATCAAGATTGGTAGATGATTTGGAATGGCCAACAACACATTCCAAAAGCTGGGCAAATTATTGTGAGACAGGAGGATTTCTTTAGTAACAAAGAAAAGAGTACTGAACTGTTATGTGACATCTGTCCTCCTTTATGGCAGCAAATGTTGGACAGTTTCCTCAAAGATGAAAAAGAGACAGAAGGATGCTGAAGATATCATGGATCGAGTGTGTGAGCAAAGATAGCATCTTAGAGAGGATGCAAACAAGAAGGAGGCTTATACTTAAAATCAGGAAGAGGCAGCTGAAGTTTCTGGAACATGTAATGAGGAAGGAGGACCTAGAGAGCATGATACTCACAGATTGAATAGAGGGAGAAAGAGACAAAGGAAAACAATGCATGGCATACCTAGCGGGCTTAAGCAAGAGGATGACAGAACATGGTTTGGAAGAGGTGGCAGAGGGATGAAACTTGTTGACAGCTTCAAGGGATAGTGAGAAGTGGAGAGCCATGATCAACTACATCCTGAAAGGACACGGCACATAAAAAGAAGCACAAGTGCACTAGGTTTGAAGAATGATGGACCATGCTAAGGTCTACAGGCATCATCACTTGAAGCCTTTTTTTACACATTGATTTTACACATTGAAGTTGACAGTTTAGATATTTCTGAATGGGATTGGTGCCATGCATAACATCCATATGTAAGTGTCAATCTAACGAGGCTATTTAAGAATGTAACCCAAGATTTTTAGATTAATGTTTTGTCGTAGTTTGCGGTGCAGAACAAAACTACTTCTAGACCAGCCTATTCTATGTTCAATTTTCTTATCTCCTAAACTAAATTTTCTGTAATTGATCAACACATTGAGGCATTTGAAGTGTTTATATTTACTAATTCTATATTATTCATTTTTATGAAGGATTACATGACATAACTGTTTTAATTCCAATTCTAGATCATAGTTTCTCTTTTGGAAAGGTTTATCTTGAGTTTGAATTCTTGGAACTCTCAGTAGAACAGTCTCCAATGCTTACAAAATATTTATGTGATTATATGCTTATCAGGTGTGTGACAAAGTGATTAACACTTGCAGTTCATTTCTTACTCTTTTTTTCTACCTGCAACAAAAATTGCACTGTAAAAGGTGCCATGTTGGCAGCAAGAATTTGATCATGATCAGGCAGTTGACATAGAATTGCTTGATGCAATGTGCAAAGTAAAAGATTGTGTTAGAGACAACTCAATCAATTTGTTAGGATGAAATGTTTGGATGCTCAATTGGCAAAAATGAAGCAAAAAAGGTCAGTATTTTGCCAGGTGAATTCTTTATTTCCAGTTTAATTAAAACAAAGAATGTCTAAGATGAATGGAAAAAAAAAGTAAAAAATAATTCACCGATTTGACCATAACTTGGTGCAGTATATTACAGAGGTATTTTTAGATCTATATATGTCAGATAAATTCCTTATTTTTTCCCCTTGTTATTTGAATTAATATGCAAAAT
>CAHIKZ030001890.1:1490000-1580000 GCA_903632075.3 Acanthosepion pharaonis
TATGTTAAGCATATATTTCCAATGGGGAAAATGTATCCTGCCGTAAAAACTCAACTTTGAAAATCCTAGTGTTCACTTAAGCTTGAATACTTGTGGTAAAGGGAAAGATACAATACTTCAGCCAATAAACAGGCTGATGATAAAGTTTGTTTTATTATAAAAGGTGTTACCAGATGGGGCTACATAAGTCCAATGTTACGAAATATTGAATTTTGCTACTTGTTGCTTTGTGGGTTAATTTTAAAGTAAACTGGATGAGAACAATGTAAATTAAAAATTTTTTTGTGCTGGTTTTTCAAATGTAATCCAATTCACTATTAATAACCCAGTCTGGCAATCCTGTTTCAGAGCACTCATTCTGGAATAATTATCATATATACATATATAGAAGCCAAGAAATATGTGACAAAAAATAAAGAGGTAAAAATGGGAAGTGAGCTTAGCTTCAAGGTTAATATTTTGCCAGTTTTCAGTAACTTGTATATAAACGTAGAAAATATGCCAAAGTATCTGATTTATTTGCAATATAAAATTTTTACTTATATTTTAGAAGCATTTTACAGAATATTTTTTATACTCATTGTCATTATTTAGGTTTTCATTTCTAATTATATATTAAAATTATTTTTTACACAAGTTTTTACTTTGCTATTGTACAATGTATAGGCACCAAGTTCATTATATAAAGCTTCAATAATTTCACAAAAATGGATCCATTTATAAGGCATTAATGGCTTCTAAGGTTTTTAAGGAACATGCATCATTTTATTTGTATGTTAAATAAAATCCTGTTAACTTTTGGAAGATGGTACTAGTTTTGTCTGCTAAAAGAAACTAAACAAAAATGAATATATATATATATATATATATATATATATATATATATATATATATATATATATATATATATATATATATATATGGGGTGATGGCATGTAGCCAAGTTGTTAGAACGTTTGCTTTCTGACCATAAGACCTGGGTTCAAATCTCACCACAGTTGATTTGTCTGGAAGGAGACTTCCTGATGTCGTCAGTCTGGAAGGTGCAATCCCAGCATGTGGCACCTTTTGGAAAGTGCCTGAAAACCATACCATGGGTTGACCCAAGACTTGTGAGTGAAATTAGGTAGACAGAACACTTGGAAGCTGTCAATAGCTGTGCTAGTAGGAAGTCACAAGTCATCATTACTATGGGTTTGAGTGTACTGGCCTTGTTCAGATTGTTGATTATGCTAGATAACATGCTCTCTCCCAGAAACTGTAACTAAGGTCTGCACAGCATAGTTGCAGTAGAAACCACAGGTGGGCTCTGTGTGTGTTGAACAAACACAAATGTGCCTGAGTGAGCGTCTGCAGTAGGGATTGGCTAGCCACCCTAGTAGCCAGGTATCCTCAAATACGAGTGTCCAGCTATTATTATATATATAGGTATCTACATATTTGTAGATATATATGTCTGTGTGTTATATTAAATTAGTAACATAAAGAAAAGAATTTCAAACTTATTTGTGTGTGGGATTGAAGATGAAGTCTTAAACTATGCAAGAAGATATATGTAAATAATTAGAAGGCAAATATGAACATAAAATTAGCTTCCTACCAAGATGAAGAATCCTGGATTTTATCTTTTACTTTTTGTATTGTGTCTCCATCAGGGATCCACATTTGATTACATATGTAGATAAAAGTAGTTTCCTTTATTAGAACTTGTGAGAATATTTTCTTTATCTGTTCTTTTAATGATAGTAAGTTGTTACCAAGACAGTGAAAGTAAATAGAAAGTTATGCATACCAACCTTTACAGGAAGTCTGTCTTGAAAAATTAAAACAGAGCAAACAAAAAAAACAAATGTACTGCAAAAGTGGAAACAAGCTTTAATTTCATTTCTGCTCGTGTAATTACATGTTTTATATTCTTGTACAGTTCTGGTAGAAATCTTTTGTGAGGGATGATATTTAATTTGTAGCTGATTTCTCCAAGTCCCTGTCATTTTGGATTTGTCTTTCTAATTTCCTCGACAAGAATTTCTTGTAATGAAAACATCAAGAGGAAATAATAAAGGGGACACACAGAATCATTGGATTTCACTTTACATCAGACTCAGATCAACACATGAGTTTGGCTCAGATTAGTAAAACAGAGGTCAGATGATAATGTTTTAGTGATTAGATGGGGGGAGAGTAAGAGGAGAATGTAGAATAAAGAAGATAGAATCAAAGAATGAAGGGAGAAATCAATGAAGAGAAAAAATGGTGGAAGAGAAGGTAGCAAATGAAAGACTAAGAGAAATAGTGAAGAAAGAAATTGAAGAAATAAAAAAAGAGAAAGAATAGTAAAAAGAGAAATATTATTAAAATTAATGAAGAGAAAAAATGGTGGAAGAGAAGGTAGCAAATGAAAGAATAAGAGAAATAGTGATGAAAGAAATGGAGGAAATAAAAAAGAGAAAGAATAGTAAAAAGAGAAATATTATTAAAATCAATGAAGAGAAAAAAATGGTGGAAGAGAAGGTAGCAAATGAAAGAATAAGAGAAATAGCGAAGAAAGAAATGGAGGAAATAAAAAAAGAGAAAGAATAGTAAAAAGAGAAATATTATTAAAATATAAGAAAGGAAATGCTTTAATTTAAGATATAATTAAATTCTCCAAGAACTCTCAATATAAACAGAAAAATTATTATCCATAATTTTCATAGCATTGAAAAAAAAATTACATACATTATTAAAATATATATGAAACAATTTTTAAGAACAAAATCAACTCTGAATCATTAAAAGTGGTTAAAAATTAAAATAAATAAACTTATTATATTTCCAAGACTTGTTTAAGACTACTGAACATGTTCTTTAGATAACTTTTGTTGTTACCTCAATGGTCCTTCAAAGGTAATAGTAATATTAGCTGTTTCCCTCCAAGGAAACATTTGACATTCATTAACTGAGCAGTCAGTACTGCTTTTGATTGAAATTTATAAAATTTTTCTTTGAATCAATTTTTCAGGAAAATAGGTTTCTCAAGTCCAATAGCTGTTATTGCTCTTTCCAGAAGTGACTTTTTAGTTGAACATCAAATCATCATAAAACTTAAGTAACATAGTGGTAATGATGACATTAGCTGTTTCCATAGAGGAACATTTGGTATTCATTCATCAAACATTTAGCAATACTGTCAGTTGATAAAATCATTTTCTTAAGAAATTTAATTTCTTGAAAAAATGTTTTAAGTCAACTAAATGTTGTTGTTCGTTGTAATCTTGATGGGAGATTCCTTCTAAATTGTTCATTTTTTGGTAGTGTGAAAAATCAATACTTGATTATATCATTATTTTCCCTTCTAGTTATATCTGTTATCCCTCTGTTGCAAGTCTTCAAGTGGTGTGGTTTTCATTATTTGATAAAGTTCTTTGTGATTCTGAAGTGACAAGCTATAAGATCTGATGAATGATGCCTTCTTTTGGATCTTGGATTATTTTATTTGAAGGAATTAAATATTCTAAGTAACTTTTGAAAATTATTAATCTCATAGAAATAATTAATAAATGGTAAATAGGATCTAAACAGAAAAGAATTATTCATTATATATTTTATGAGTTAAAAGTAGCATTTTTTTATGGAAATCGAGTGAAATTATACTTGGAAAATGAATTATAGAAAAACTTGAGCACTGACATTTATGAAATATTTTAATAACAATGGTTTAATTAATTATTACTTTTAAAAATTTTAATTGATTTGGGAACGTTTTTGCAAAATATGTAAACTGCAAATATAATTTTTCATTTTCATATAGAATCAGTATAGAATGTAAATTGGAAATAAGGAATAAGACCCCGAGTGAGATTTGAATTCACATACCTCTTAGGTTGGGAAGCCTCTCTATAGAATACAGATACTCTACAATTTGAGTTAGATGCATTTTATGGCCGACCGAAGGTAAAATTAATATGATTGCATCCCTTTGGAAAAGGGGCAAGAAAGAAATTGTGAAGAAATAGAAAAATTAAAGGCAGAAGCAAATGAAGTAGAGAAAGGGAAAAAAAAAGCTTAAGTGTGAAATAAGATATTACGGAAGATAAGGGCCACAGCAGAAGAGGAGAAAAAATCCAAAGTCATAGCATTGAAAAGATGAAAAAGATTATAAAAAAAAAAGGTCAAGGAAATGTACAACAAAAAAAATATGAGTAAAACAAAATTAAAGAGACACAGATGAAAAATACAAAAGACACAGAAGCATGCCTATAATTTTGAGGCACTTACTTTTATCTAAGAACTGGAATATTCCTCGGAATCCGGTATAATTTCCAGCACCAGAATCCGAATGAAACTCTAAGATGAGACTGCGCCCAGAGGAATAGTGTTTCTTCTGTATAGTACTGATATTTCCACATTCCTCATAGTTCCAGCTGCTGTATTGGTTTACTTCTGCCCGATCAAGATCCAAGAAGAATTTTAAAAAGTCTGTACACCTACAAAGAGACAAAGCAAATATTTTGAAAACAAAGTAAAAACAGAATTTAATGGTGAAATTAGCTGTTTCCATACAGGAAACATTTGGAATTCATTAACACAGAAGTTAGGGTTACTGTCACTTCAAGTTTTTATAAAATCTTTCTTTTAAAACAGTTTTTCAGAGAATTAGACTTTTCAATCCCCTAACTGTTATAGCCCTTTGTAGTGATGATGGGAGTTTCCTTACAAACCTTTTGTTTGAGATAGTGGGGAAAGTTAAAGTCTTGTTTATTACATTATATATTTGCTGAGGTGGACCTACATTTCTGGGTCCCACAAGCTTGAACAGATATGGGAGGGGCTTTACAACCATCAACAATAGATTCAAGAATTTAACTGCTAAAATGTACAGATTTTGCAGAGCTCAACAAGAAAATTTTGAAATTTGACCAATTAGAGAGGAATTTTGAGGTCATATGAAATGGGTATTAGAGCAGATTCTAAGGCCAACATTAGATAATTCTCTCATTGGTTTATTATTCTATCACTAAAATGACCTCATTTTAATAATAAACATTTAAAAAAAAAAATCAGTTTTGTTGAAAAATTCACTCATTAAAAAAAGTTCTTTCAGGGGCCACTCTGGGATTAAACTTCATTATTTTTAGAGTAGATCCACCAGTGCTAATCGGAAAGAATGGTATTATCTAGATGATTTATTTTGAAATGAATTGGATGTTATGCATTACATCGACATGAGTGTCTACTTAAAAGTATGCAAAAAGGTTTTTTTAAGTTTGTAAGCCACTGTGTTTTTCACTCATTCTTGCAAAGTTCTTTTTTATTATGGCAATCCATTTGTTATTATAACTATATTTTGTTTTCTTCTAGCTATGAACTGATTTAGTTTTAATTATTTTAACTTTTTATTATTTTCTATGTATTTTATTAATTAATGGAATCATATATTTACAGACTCAGTCAGTTATGTGCCATGTGTGATACACGCGTAGGCAATCATGTATCTTTCGATACATGACTGACGAGGCAGATTTTTTCTCGCAGTGGGTTGCCATTTCTTTCTGCTGTAGACCAGTTGCCACCCAAGGCTATAGAACCTGATCTGTCCTGCTATTTACCCAAAGCTGGGGGAGAAGAAGGGTATTAGCATGTATATGAATATAATGCATTCAACTAGAATTCGAACTTGGCTCTCCGATTCCTCAATTTGAGCTGCTATCCATTATCCCACCATGACTCCCATCACACTAATACTAATATAATACTAATGCTAATGATGTTAACAACTTTTATATTATTTTTATATTTCTTCATTTCTTGTATGGGTGACTGCTTGGGTGTACCATGAGTTGTAAGAGTGGATCTGCAGGCAGTGCAATGGATAATGGTTCAGAATTTTTAATAGGAGTGCAGAGTTCTAATTCCTGCAGAATTTGTTATTCACTTATGTGCAAATACCCTTGAGAAATGTATGAATCCCTCTCTTCTCTCTCCAGCTGGAAGGAGAAGAGGTAGACTATTACAAATTTAAACTGTGGAGAAGACAACAGGAAACCACTGCACTATAATTCATGAATATTAAAGGATTTTCCCCATCATGACTTCATGAATCATGTCTCTCTACAGAGAGAGACAAGATCTGTGAGGTCAAGAAGGGACATGGCATTTTAAAAATTATTTTTACAAAATTCTTTTTTTTACATTATTTTTAATATTTCATAATTATTCCAATTCATTTTCTTAATTTTTTATTAATATAGAAAATAACAAAAGATCTTCAGATAGAAAGAAAGACAATTATTGCTTGCACTAAAATTATCCAATTAATTCAAGAACCTCTGATCTTTAATTTAATATAAAAAAAATACTCAGAAACTTTAGCTTTGTACCTGTCTAAGTAGATATAGTTATTGCCCAATCTCAACTAATTGTATTGGTTAATATTATTTAAAACATTTTCTCAATATTTAATTAACTGGTTAACAAAACAAAACAATTATATTACTGTTTTAAATGAGGTTGTCATGAAAATTTAAAGCAAAATAACGTTTATAAATCTTACAAGCATGAAATAAATTTGTATTTATAACTTTAATTAAATTAAAAACATTAAAATACATGTCCCAATTAAAACAGAATAATAGACATGCTATATTTTATGACATATATGACCACATACTTTTTTTCTGCCCCCACTAAGGAAAAATGCTTCAAAAATATCTTCTGGATCTTAGATGCAAATTTCAAGACACTGGTAAGTTATTGTTTACCTATACACCATAGACTGTTAATACTTGTACATAGTTTAGTGATATAATACTGTCATATTAAACTTAAAGAATGGTGAAAATCTTATATGAATCAAATATGACAATTCTTCCACTTAGCATTTCTGTGAATGAAGGAACAATGTAAAGCCTTCAAATGTTTAAATGCTGATTTCAACAAGTACCTTTTGGTATCAAACAGACTGGCCAAGATGATCATTAATTTTTAGAGAAAAATCCAGCCTTTATTCCAATCACCCTTTTTGTAAAATATTCAGGAAATTTCTGCCAAACCTTTAATTTAGACAGAGCATTCTAGAACAAAGCATTTCATTACTGAAAATTATAAAGAAAAAAAATACAGTCATACATTTTATTCCAACCACCTTGTTTATTTGAAACTCAATTTTATGTGTGTAAACAGTTTCATGTTTCTAGCTTTTACCTTAGACTGCTTTAAGATGCTTGTTTAAAAGACATTATCTTAGAATGTTATCTACTCTAGTTATTTATTTATATTTCTCTTGTTTTCTGAAATCATTTTTTTAAAATTTAATTTCTGTTTATTTCCTGTTTGAATTTGTCTTTCCTTTTCTGTTCTCTTTGAATGTTATTCCAAATTTTTCCTTTTTAAATGATGTCTTCAGTGACAAGTTCTTTTCCTTTTTTTTTATTGTGAAACCAATAAAAGAATTTCAGATAAAAATAATGTCTAAATGTAATGGAAAGAAAAAATACATGCATTACTTTAAGTGATGTTCTCATGAAGATTAGAATTAAATCAGATGCAAATTGATATTTCACATGTTGGCTGATAACACAATGTAAATTACTCAAAAATATCTCAATAATTAAAGCAATGATTTTAACCACTTCTTACATAAAAGAAATGTGATGAAAAAGAAAAAGCAATCATAAGAATCAAAATATTTGATTTGAATATTTTTTTCTTGGTTTCCATGAGAAGTGAATTTCTATTTCTTTGAGATCTTTAAGCTGGGAGTGAAAGCATTTCCAATTTTTTTTCTTGTTTGATATTCTTTTCTGAAGGATTTCTGCTTTGCAAAAACCTTTCTCTCAATAACTTTCTACACTAAGCTTTGGATATATTACCTAGAATAATACTTAAATCAATGCCAAGTCAATCCACATTTTATCTCAAAATTTATTCAAAGATTTCTGCTTTCAAAATTTTATAGTCATCATTATCACTCTCAAAATGAATATATTGCTTAACTATGATAATACCATTTTGTTTGGATTGGTTTGTTCTACAGGATATCAAACTTTTCCTGTTTATTTAATGCTGAATTGGCATTTTGATAAATAAGAGATAATTGTAGGTAGAGTGTATACAAAAGTAAAAAAGGTGGAAATAGGTCCAGTTATAAGAGTAAAAAAATGTTGACAGAAACCAGATTGACTTGAGAATCAAAAAGAAAAACATATGCAGTGACAACAGATGGCCCCTTTTTGAAGGGGGGTATCTCTGTAACTATTATGCCACTAAGCACTTACTACACACACACAAACACAACCCCACCAAAAAGGAATTCTGTCCCAAATTCTAGTATTTGTTCAGATTTTGAGAAATGGCTCAGGTTGTGAACTGTGAAGTCCTGTACACTCCAACTGTCAGGGGCCACTGTCTTCTCACACTAGGTGTTACTGCTGTAGTATTTGTAACAAGTATTTTTTTTTTCATAGGATGATGTTACTAGCCGATATCCAACCAGTTTTGAAATTAGACTTGTTCTTCTCCTAGACTTGTTGGCAGTCAAGGATTAAGAGACCAGTCTTTAACCTATATATATATATATATATATATATATATATATAGTGCACAGTGATTGCTCCATGTAAAACAACAGAGTTAAAATTTATACTATTAATAGATACACATTTTGTTCATTACCCTTTGGTACAACTGTGAGATTCATGCACGTGACAATCGTCAGGCACGGATTAAATATATATATATATAGAGAGAGAGAGAGATAGATAGAGCAACAGATGTTATAAATGTGTGTGTATATATATATCAAGATAAATATCCATATCATTTTAATTTTTTCTTAGTATCAATTCATCTTTACCTTATTATATTCTATATACTTTCTTCTCTTTTCATATTTAGTTCAGTTAGCTGGCCTAATCACTTTCTTATGAAGAAGTTAGCCTTCATATGATAGATTAATCAAGTTTTCAACTGAGGAGCTCATCCAGACAAAGATTTAGACAAGTATAATTTCTTTCTACTTATTCCAATTCCCAAACTAGATTATTAACCTCAATGAACAACTTAGCCATTTCATGTTCAGCATATGTAGATAATAATGACTAATGAAGACATACATTTTTAAAGTTTGCAAAAGTTAAAGAGTTGTTCTCTGTAGACAAATAGTTTTTCTTGCCTGAGTCCATCCTTCAAATCTATAAATCAACCATTCACTCTTTCATGGAATACTGCCGCCATATATGGTCTGGATCCCTTGCTGTATGTCTCAAGGTCCTCGACAAAATCCAGAGACAGATATGCAATGTGGTTGGTTCTGGTATCTCGTCTACAGTCACTTTCTCACGGACGTGCTGTTGCTTTTCAAGGTAACTGCTCTGAGGAGCTATTTTTGCTGGTTCCCAAACTGCATGAATTTAAGTGTATTACTAGCTTGGCATCTCAGTCCCACACTTTCACTGCCAAAACAATTAAATGTAGCTGTCTCTTCTACTCCAATAGCTTCATGTCTCACACTTCCTGTCTGTGGAACTCCGTTCCTCTTACTTGCTTCCCTGAAAGTTATAATCTTCAAATATTCAAATGTAATGTCTATCAACATCTTCTCTTGACATCTTCAGATGCCTTGATCTAATTCCCCATCCTTCCCCTTATTCTTTCTTCAGCCACATCTCTTTATTCTTGCTCCCACACTCTGTAAACCCTTGTGTTCCTAGATTGGGGTGAAAGGCTTTAAAAAAAAAAATAGATAAGTAAGAATATGGAAAAACATTTGCTACATAATGCTCGCTTTTTAGAGCAAAAGTGTGATATTTTACAAGTTTAGAATTTTGTTCTACTATCTAGCTATCATTTTTATCACAATCATTTTAGATAAAATGTTCTGATTTGAAGCAAAATCTAAGAAGAATAAACTGAAGAATATATGATAAATTCTTTCTTGTAATTCACTAAATTTAAGAATTTCTTTTGTTCATCTGCTCCCTCAAAAATTTCCAATATACTGCAGAATCATCTTATGCAAAGCTGACAAAAAAATGTAGAAATTATTTTTTTTCTTTTCATGCAAGTTTTTTTTCGACATTTTATTCAAATTTTTTTTGATTTGTATCAAAATTATATTTTGAGAATAGTAAAACTGAAATTTGTCTGAAATGCCTAAAACTAGTTCATTATTCTGATATTTACAATTTTTGTTAACATTACTGAGAGAGTTACAAATATATGGTGTGAAAGAATAGCCTGATCCAGGTAGACTGGTCTTGTAGAAAATTTAAATTTAGACTTCTGGCTGTTCATTAGAATCAAATTTTAAATTATATTTTATTCACCTTTTTGTGAAGTGCAGTCTATATTTCAGAAAGCAGTAAACATCTCAGTTACATTTATAAAAAAACAGATTTTATAAAGTTATTCCATACAAAAATCAAAATATGGAAAAAAACGGTCTAATATGAGCAGAGAATCAATATGATTTTCTCATAAGATAATGATTACAACAATCAATGCTTTGCCATGTCAGAATTTAAAAACATGTTTTGGGTATCTGTTAGTGAAAATGTATAGGTGTACGTTTCTGGAGAAATATTATTCAGAAATATAAATACACTATTTTTTTTTTAAGCTATGTTCATCACATAGAAATTAAACTCATTTTTTACTATTTTCCTTACTATGAACATTATTACTATAGAATGCTTTGAAAATATTTTCTTGTTTGTTCTTTTTTTGATGACTTTGTATTCATTTTGTCTATAAATATCATGCCGTGTATCATCTGGGTATGTTTATGATGTTTACTCTGCATGAATGCTCTTAGCAAAGGTATGAATTCACATCTCCTTCACACAAACGTTTTCATTAACAGATATCTTTATAAAATGTCTTAACACTGGCACACAATATGATGGAAAAGAGAGATGAAGAGTAATTACTTTAGTAAACCACTCTCCCAGTCATAGGAAACTTTTCATATTTTCTGTCCAACTGAAACCTAATTTATGCACATTAGCACTCAAATATAAATATAAAACTGGACACTTGTTTCTGATTATACCCTTGTACCAGTTGTTGTTGATTCATTTTCTACAGCTTATCAATGTTTTGCTTGTTATGTAAAACCAGAAAATATTTTTAGACTGTAAGAATTTTTTTGAGATAATAATGGTTTACTGATACAAGTCTTACTAATTAACCCATAGCTGTAGGGAGAAAAAGTGAAGTCAAACATTTCTCAAGTGTATTTGTGCATAAATGAATATAACAAACCAAACAGGAATTAGAACTTGGCTCTCTGATTAAGAATTCTGAATATTATCGCTTACAGCACCTGGTATTTCCAAGCAGTCACCCATCTAGGTACTGGCCAGGATTGACAATGCTTAACTTCAGTGGTCGTATGGAAATTGGTGTTTCAATGTAATGTAAGCCTCCTTTCTACTAGGGTGATGAGCTAACCCCTGTTGCAGTTACCTGTTCAGGTACATTTGTGTTTGCTCAATATCCACAAAGCCGATTTGCAACTATGCCGAGCAGATACCTTATTCACAGTTTTTGGGAGAGAGCATATAAACTAGTATTGTTAATCCTCAATGAATCAATTGCATCTGAAATAAGGTAATATTCCTGTTAGTCTGAATATTGACAAATAAACAATTGAACCATTTTTCATACGGCTGCCAGCATTTATAGAAGACACCACCTGGTGGTACTAAACAACAACCAAAAGGCAAGGGCAATAACTGCAACATTAAGTGGTGAGATCATAAGTTTGAACAAGGCCGGTATGCTCAAACCATCAGTCAAAGTAACTTGTGACTTTGTGTTAGCACAAACATTAATGGATTCTGAACAGTTTTATCTAAATGATTTCATTCATAAGACTTGGGTTAACCTGCAATTTTCAGACTTCTCTGTGGTGCCACATTCTGGAATAATTTCCTCAAACCAATATTATTAAGAAGTCAACTACTTGACAAATCAATTATGGTGATATGTAAACCCAGGTCTCATAGTTAGAATGCATAGATTCTAACCACTTGGCTATGTGCCCAATCTTCATATAGATAGATAGATGCATGCATGCATACAGTTCATGACAAATTCTTAGATCTCTATGAAAATTTTATTCTTTTCAAAACTTTCCTCATGTGCTTTTAAACAGTATAAGGAAATTTTTAACACAACATTGATGAAAATACTTGTTTTCTTTTTGGAAAGAGTAAATTTCTTTTTATTTGCACATTATTTCAAACAAAAAAAAAAAATACCCGAGTTAATATTATTAACCCTACCTCTAAGAATTTTCCTTTTGTTTAAGATATATCACAATTCACTGTTGTGTTTTATCCTACTAATGATTTAAGATTGTGACTTGAAGTTAACAGTGAGGTTTATCATACACACAGTATAAAAATTTAAGTGAGGGATTGAGCTGCCATTTGTGAAAGTATCATGTAAAAACAAAAGAAATTAGTTTAAACTTGAGAAAAAGAATTGTCGATTCAGAAAAAAACTGGAGAAGGATATGAAAAGTTATCAAAGCATTTCCAAGGGTCAAGAACTGGAGTGAGAAGTATTATCAAGAAGTTCAAACAAAGAGAGCCACATTACAGAACAAAACTAACAGCACTAGGAACAAAACGATTTCAAAGACTCTGGAAAGAAAACTAGTGACATATATATATATATGTTCTAGGGTCTTTAGATATATATATATATATATATATATATATATCTAAAGACCCTAGAACAAATACCAAGGTACAAGAGAGTAAATCAGCCAAATTTCGAAATGCCTCAAAGAAGTCAGTCACTATATTCTTGCACAGAAATGGACTGAAAGGTCAGAGACAAAGAAAATTTCTACTTCCACAGAAGAGACACCTCCTAGCCATATTGAAGTATGCTAAGAACAATCTGGAGAAAGATTATGCATATTGGAAATATGAAGTTGTAACTTAAATTCCATGGAAAATCTTTTGAGTGAACTTAAGACCAAGGACCATACCAGAAGACTATTAATTCTAGGGGAGCTTGAAATATTTATCAAAGAAGAATGGACTGAGATTCTGCAGATGTACTTAAAACTTGTTATAAACAAGTGTAGGTTGTTAATCAGCAAAAAGATGCCAAGTGAATCTTAGCATTGGTTTCGAGGGATATTAGAAGGTAATATTTCTGATCTTGGTATGTTTTGAGTTTTGCAAATAAATTTTTTTTTTTCTCTGTAAAGTAAAATACAATTACTTTTCAAAACAAAACAAATATATTAAGAACTGTTGCGTTAAAAATACTTTTCTCTGTTTAACAAGAGTTGGGAAATAAATTTAAAATAAATATTCAAATTTGGTGTCTAATAATCCTCAACTGTAGACAGATATCATAGACACATACATATATAGTGTAAATGTTAAATATTTTTTTATCTTGTGACAAGGATAACATCTAAAACTTATCACTAGTCACTTAAAATTAAGGCAGTTGCATATTTTACTTGTATTTGCAACTAAGAGTAGTGACTACCATTATCCCTCTTGACAAAATGTGCTGCAGAAATAACTCCCATATAAAACATTGGCTAGATGAAGCCACCATTAACACTAATGTCATACCATTATGTGGGAGGTATCTCTGCCACACCTTCTATAAAGAAAAAAAGAGATATGAATTTATTATATATATACTAGCAACATGGCCCGGCATTGCCCTAGCTTGATTCAAAAATCGTACGACTCATACAGCAATCACTATCACTTGACTTAAAATATTTTTGCCCTTCCTTGCCTTTAAAGGAGTGCCCTTTGCTGTGCTGATGTTGCTACATGCCTTACTTCTTGCCTATCTCACACTGCGAATTTTTTCGAAGCTCTATACTAAACATCAAATCTGTTACGAAAAAAGAACTAAACAAAATGAACACAAAATGATCAGCTTTAAAAAAGGACTCATAACTGGAAAAACTGAATGAAAAAAGAATGTTAACAACAAATACTTTTTCACACCCAACCCAGTTCTGTGGAATTAGAATCAACATTGAGTTTAAGCAAGGGAATGAACCAATTGGAGTAAAGTGCCATGCAGATTTAAATTTTTTCCACTTGTGACGAATGCAGCTATCAATTTTTTTTGCTTGCTAGCATGCTAGTTATCATTCGTGTCAGTCAGCTGTTGGCTCTCATGCTGGTCAATAGAATCTTCCTGCCTACTCGTGGCAGCCAGCTATTGGCTCTCACTCTGGCCAGTACAAAATGGCTGCAAACTACATGAAAACTGCCATAGAAGCATGAAAAAATCGATTATTTCCACTATCAATGGGAGTTGGGAAATGCAATGTTGGTCTTGGCCTTTCCACTAACTTGGAGCATGTGCATGTAAATTTTGGTGCAAATCTGTCGAAAATTGCAGCCATGCATTCATTACACACACACGCACATCCTGCCTTTTATAGATAGAGATAACATATAGCCAATATGTGTTGTGTATCAACTCATCATGCTTTGTACTCGGTGCAATTTTTAGTTAGTATATTTCTTCACTTAACTTTGTAATGTTTACTTAAAAGCAACAATTTGGTTTCTTTCATGTTTGTTTTCCTATATTCTTAATATTATGAGTTTACTTCCTGTTTTATATTTGCAAAACATGTTTATTTAAATATTTTTTTCTGGTCAATCTAATTATGTTGGTAATTACTTTTTTCAAATTTTCTTCAGCCCAGTTTTTTCTTTTTCTGATAAAGATGAAGCTTTCACTTTTCTTTTTCTCGGTTGTCATATGATCTTTATTTTACTTTATCACAGTTCCCAGCACTAAAGAACTTTACAATATTTTGTTTTTCTGTTGAAGTGATATCATTCTTATGACCCATGGCAAACTTTATTTTAAGAAAGTAAGAATAATAATGATTATATAACTGAAAAAGTATGTGAAACTGATGCAATGGAATAACCTGGCAACCCCATTGGTAACTACACTATAAGTAGTAAGTACCTATAAAGTCAACAGACTACAAGGAGACTTGCTGGGATCTGTTGATCATGACTTTGACTTACTCAAGAACTATTTGACCTTCCAAGCAACAGCACTCACTACTGGTTTTACAAAAACCTTTATTTAGTTATCCACCATGTTATTCCAGTGATATTCTTATTAGCATGGAATATAACAGAAACTTAGCAAAATCTTATGTTTCTTTTCAAGCTATCAAAACTTTACCAAAAAAAGCCTCCATAAATAACTACAATTATAATATTTGGTAAATCAAGAAAAGTACAAGTTAACCACATAAATCACTTGAATGTTTTGATTAACTGAATATTAATGCTGTTAATAGATTTTCTATGGCTTATCAACCATATGCAGTTTATTTAAAACCAGAAAATATTTTTAGATTGTAAAAATTTTTTTTTCTTTGTAGATAATAATGGTTTAACAATACAAGCCCCATTCAAGCAAATTGGCTGATTGATACCTAAAGTGATCATCAGAACATCTGAACACTGGTCTAATGAGTCAAGTACATGATTAGTATCGCATAAATAAGCTCAATATTATCTACTTCTATGCCAAACTAAATAAAACTATGTGACTTTTTTGGTAGCTGAGGCAGTTGTATACTTCTTTTCAATACCAGTGTAAAATTCACAGAAAAGCCATGATTTTAAAAAGCTGATTTTTAAGGCAGATGAGTAGGCCCTCACTCAGAGGAAAGATTTGGCCTAACATAATCTTCCAATCTCCATATAGATCTTTCCTCATTTATATCTAGATGTGTCTGTATAAATATGTGCATATACATCTATTTGTCTTAGCTTGTCTATGATTCAATGCTTGTAAGAAGAGATATCTCCAGAAGTTTGCTCATATATCCAATATGTATTTTTGTGTATGTATTTTCCTTCGATGGTGATTCATGTTTTGCTTACATTTATCACTTCCTTCATCATCACTTACAGTCAGAATAAAAGAAAAGAATATTTGACAATATGATGCCAATGATACCAAACGAAAATAAACCAAAAAAAAACAAAAAAAAAAAAACAAATTTCTTCTTTCTCGATTTCTTCTGTTTGAGCTTTTATATCATTGCTTACCATTTCTCTTTTGAATATCTATGAGCACACAATGACATTCACTTAGAGAAAACTATGTTCACCAGGAGCAGATAGAAATTCTAACAATATACCCATTAGTATCTATGGAAACAAGCAAATGGGGTGTATATACAAGTGGTGATTAAATTTTTAAATCATAAAGCCATTGATTGATAAAAAGTTATATTTACAAAGGTATTCTGGATATGAATAATAACATTCTTGTAAGAGTCATTAGTTTGAAATTGTATGTGAACAAAGAGGATGATTTAGAGAGAATGGAAGCAAAACAGACACATATACTTAACATGAGAAAGACAAAGTTGAAATTTCTAGGGCACATAATGAGGAAAGAGGGCTTGGAAAATTTGATCCTCACAGGATATACTGAAGGCAAGAAGGACAGGGAAAAGTAGTGCATAATGTACCTAACAAACTTGTGTACACAGTTGGCAGAACAAGATTAGCAGAGATAGAAAATCTTTCTTAATCCTGTTCCATCAACCATTTACACAGGCTCATTAGCCACTGCTTTCTTCTGTCCCCCTTGCTCCAAAGGAGAGTAAATTGTGTAGAGCCATGATTATCCATGTGCTGAAGGGACATGGCACATAGAAAAAGAAGCCGTTCTATATACAGATTTATTCACGTGCTATTGAAGAACCTGTTAAAGAAACTTTCCTCTATGGTATCTAAATTTTATGAATTTAAGTGCAGTAGTTGAAATGGCTAGATGAAATCTTAAGTTCTATGCTAACATTTTCTTCAATCTCACTTTTCTTTTCTGTATTCTTGCTTCCCAGTCAATTTTGTGTTATGGTAATTTACCCACATGAACGCTCCCAGCTATAAATAGGAGCAGGTACTGCCTTTTGGAGAAGGAAGTTTCCAGCAGTCAGTTCTGACAGTTGGACCAAACATTCTTGCTGTATCACTCTTGTCTGTATATATTTGTCTTAGTGTTTCTGTTAATATATTTGTTTAACTCAATTCCTCTCTTTGTGTCTTTATTTCTGGCCCTAACAAGGCCACAACACTTTAATCTTCAGAAATTTAAATGCAATGTCAACTCTCTCCTTAATAGTAGTTTTTCTCATATTCTCTAACACTCAGTATTCTCTTGTGTTCTAGTGGCTTTAATGCCTTGCTTGAGGCGAAATGATCAAAAAAACATGCCATAGATTATCTTTAATATTCAATGCCAAATAAAGTATGAAATTGCAACAATTTTTTCCCAAACAATCTATTCTTTCAAAATTTGTATAAAATGTTTAAAATAAAAACTGAGTTTAAAGGAAGTGGAGTTGTACAAAGGAAATAAAAAGTAGGAAAAACAATTACAAGTATGAAAATCTCAAACAATAGCAGTTATGTTTAAAAAAAGGTGAAGATAAAATTTGGGCCTATAATTAATGAAATCGAAGGAGCAAAAAGAACCTTAATTGTGCATAAAAAGAACTGTATATACATATATATATATATATATAGTTCCCAGCATCTTGGCCTAACTGCCTTTACAAAATCTAGCCAAAATGACCACACATCAGAATTTATTGTAGAATCTCTTCTTGGTTGAGCCAAACACCTTCCAACATCCCATGGTAATAATCAAATTGTTTAATATAATTCTATTTTTTCAAAATCGCTTCTGAACTAGTGTTTAAGATGATCTCATTATCAATCTTGAAAATAATTTATTTTCAAACCTGAATAAAGATTTTTTCCAAACTTTTTTCATATTCATTGTATATTAAATTTTCTTTGTCAGATGAAACATGTTTTTTTCAAATGTAAATCTAACTCCTGATATCTTTCCAAATTGTCAGGCAATAGAACAAGTTACAGCCATCTTACTTTTTACAAGATTTGTCTCAAAATCAAAGTGATCGCAACTTGTAGCTTCATTACCAGAACAGTTTTGAATCCACTCTTTGCTATTGCTCTCAATAATGGTCAACTTTATTATAAAAGAATGATGCTGTGAACATTGATTTTATTAGAATGAAATAGAAAACACATTTTATAGATTAGAGGAAATCAAATGATGAGCAATGGTACAAATAATTGCTTGGCTAATTTATTTCAGATGATTTTTTCCACTATCAAAAACAGAAGTAATTGTTTTGGAAGAGTGAGTAATTAATTTTTGCTTAATTCTTTTTGTCTGCGAAAAATTATGCTATTGATTGAAGAAAAATACTAATATTTTAATCTCTGAATAATTGGCAAAGAAAATACTCTTTCTAAATGGGATGAGAGCACTAAAATTACCCATGGAGAATAGTACAAATTTGTCAAAAATAGTTGACTGAATGTGGGTAGAATATACCTGTTCCATTGCCCACATCTCTAATCTAGTTCTTATGTCTGATACTGCTCAATTGCTCACTCTATTTGCCCCAAGTGTAAGTACACACTTCATGGTCAAGGGATTGAACTAACAATTACCATATCACAAAATTCAAAACCAACACTTGAATCCAGTAGGTTATTATCCCATGAGATATTATATCTCATCAACAGTCTACCTCCATAGTTCAGTTCAGAATTCCCTGTTGGTTACTTGGATCTACATATACTTGACAAATGGTGTAGGAAACACCAGCCTAAACATTGTAATAACAACAACAAAGAAGAAGAAGAAAATAGTCTACATGTAAATAGTGTAAATAATGATAACTCTTCATTCCAGAAATTCAGACAAATTTTTTATCATTATTTTTTTTTTAATTTTTTACCAAAAGACTTAATAGGGAAACCAAAATATGAATTCAATAAACTATTCAGAAAAAGTTTCTTCTTTAAAGTTCTTAGGTTATGACCATCAATGGACACTTGTATAAATGAACAGAAATAGTAATTTCTCTTATCTAAGGTGGTCTGCACAAGAAAATTTGGCTGCAAAATCTATATTGCTTGAAGTAACGAAGTTCTAGTTATGGTTAGGATACAATCCAAAATAAAACTGGGTATTAAAGAATTTTAAAATTGACCCTAAAATGATGATCAAAATGATGATAATCATAGTGATTCAGGTAACTCAACAGAATCGCCAGCTGAAGTCCCTCAGGATATTATGTCTCTTCAATTCCTCATGATAGTAATTTTGTTAGATATTGTTCTTTATTATTTATTTTCTACTTCCCTATTCTATTTAGAAATTGTTGGAACAGTGCCAAAGAGTCGTCAAAGTTTTCCCCTTCAGGATGAGAGCCTGGCAGGTCTGAATAGTACTTGATTGAAAAGATGGAGCCTTGTTTCCCGCTGGGACACTAAATCTTTTCTTTAAATTTCAATGTATAAGCAATGGAGACAAAATGATGGTATATCTTAAAAGAAGAACTCTTATACTTTGCACTGTGAAGAAAAGAGATAGACTGAGACATAAGAATGGAAATAAATATGACTGATTGAAGAATTTTCATGGGAAGGACAAAATATGAAAATAGGAGTTAAAGTATTAATTCTTATATGAGATAATATAGACTTTACAAGGACTGAGTGGAACAACAAATGTCCTTTTTGCTTATTCTAAATGAAAATCTAAGTTAATTTGATGAGGCCTGAGGATAGTTACATAAGTTTCTTACTAGTAGTACTGGTTGACATCGGTCTGCAAGGCAGAGGATGGGGAACAGCAGCCCCTCAACTGGGCAAGTGAATTCTAAATTTTTGGGAAAAAAAAGCCGGTTATTTTCCGAGCAATTTTGTTCTTCCTCTACACAAATTAAAATTTTCTCCCTTATGCCTTTTCTAGTTGATGTTTTTGCCAACAAAAAGCAAGATTTCATATGCTGATTTTAAAGGCAGATTCATCCTACTTGAAAAAGTTATATGACACAATCTTCTTAATAATTCTCTTTTGACCATGTTCCAGACAATGTAGTAAATACCTACAGCAAATCAAGTGAGAAGACAAGGACCAAAATATTTACATATATTCATACTTCATAAGCAAAAAACAGAAGTTGAATAGGAGGAGACAGGTGATACAAGGGATTAAAAGGAACAAAGAAGGAAAGAATGAAAAGACAGAAAAATCATATTTTTAGAATTCTTTTGAAATGATTCCAAATATAAATGTGTATATTTAGAGAGCACAAATATTAAATC
This sequence comes from Acanthosepion pharaonis, assembly GCA_903632075.3. Lineage (NCBI taxonomy): Eukaryota > Metazoa > Mollusca > Cephalopoda > Sepiida > Sepiidae > Acanthosepion > Acanthosepion pharaonis. The sequence goes on from CAHIKZ030001890.1 coordinate 1,510,181, forward strand.
ATCAAATTCTTACTTGAAACATTCAAAATTGAAGCTATGATATCCAATAATTATATATGATTATATTTCTTTAAAAAACTTGTTTTTAAAGCATGACAAAGACAAAGTAAAGCTTTGATTAATACAGTTTGCAGAGTATCAAAAATGCTGCACTAATCCAATTTCTATTAATTAAACAATGTATATTAAATCTTTTGTCCATCAGTTTTTATTTGGTTGACATTTTTTAAACTTTGTTCAACTGTCTAAGGTTAAATTGTGACAAATTTAATTAAAACTAGCAGAAATGTGGAAACTGCATTAAATCAAGAACTGCTTGAAACAACACAGAAGTTATCACTTTGATAAATTTTTTTAATTTGCAATGATATTCCTTTCAAAATTTTATACTTAAAATGAGAAAAATACATAATTATTTATGATAAATTACACTCTTTCTAAAATAAATGCAGCCTTTTCTGCAAATAAAAACATTATACAGCACCTAAAAGTAATAAAAACATAGGATAAGAATTTTACCATTATTATTGAGAGAGTGTATAATCCAGCATGATCAATTTCTTAAACAAGGCTAGTATGCAAGCACAATCATTGATGACTTCTAAACAGTTCCATCTACAGAATTTTACTTACAAGGCTCAGATCAACCTATGATATGGTTTTTAGGCATTTTCCAAAGGTGTTGTGCATGGGTTTGTCTCCCCTGTCTGATGACATCAAAAAATCAGCTACCTGACCAATTGTCCATGATGATTTTCGAACTTGAGTCACATGGTCAGAAAACAAATATACTAATCACTCAACCATGCACCTATTGACAAAATGTGTACTGTATATCTAAAAAAAATAGGAAATAAATGCTGATGCACTCAGACTTGGGAGATGATGCATGGATCTGTTATTCCCACAGTGTAACAGAAAACCAACAACGCCAGGTGATATCATAAGGTATTGTTGGGACAACTTGACTTAGTGAGAATGATGTGTCTGCTCTAAAATTATGTCTGACCTCAAGGTCATTAACATTTTTGTTTAAGTAACTGCTGCAGTTTTAGCTGTAGTAGTCCTATGAAAATGCACACACACACACATATATATATATATATATATATATGTGAATGAGACAAGTCTGAAAAGTCCTTAGCCACACAATCTTATCTACATCAGACCAAATGGCCAAACACCTTTTTTATAAATGGATACTTGATTTGGCTGAGAACTGTTCACAAAATTTGTGTTTATGCATGTGAAAATTATAAATGTATAAGGAGAATATATAAGACATGGCCTGATAACTAATTTGCTTCTAATCAATGGATGAAAAAATTGAAATTCAAGTGACAACTCATTTTGATTGGGTTCACAAAATTATATCAAACTCCATAAAAAAGTAGAAATATTTTAGAAATTTCAAAGTATATATATATATATATATATATATATATATATACACACAAAGTTTTTATTAAAAATGACTCTCAAGGTACTGCAATCAAGCTTTTCAATTTTCTTGCATTCCTACAATTATTTTCTTTTCTTTTATGAATGCAAGAAAATTGAATAAAAAGCTTAATCACAGTAATAGAACTTATATAAAAGAGGGATTTCTGCCCAAATACACATTATATATATATATATATATATATATTTGCATGTGTGTAGGGGACTGAAATATTCTTGTCTTAACCCATTTCTTAAAAGCTCACCAAAAAGAAATTACATATTTTTAAAGGATTCTTGTTCAGAGTATATATATATATATATCACATAGTGATAAGAATAAAAGTGAATGTGATCAGTTAGGTTATGCATCTAGATTCTTCATACTCCAAAAATTCTAACAAACTGTAATGTAAAACCTAGTGTCCCTGTAATTTCAGCATTTATTTTATTTATTATATATGAAAAATCAATGGATAAAACCATGATTAGTATGAAGGCCTTTTGAGAGTCATAATAGTATTTTTTACCATTTCATTATTCAATTACACAAGATTAGTCTAGCATAGAGATTTGTGTACCATATATATGTATATATATATATATATATATATATATATATATATAGATAGATAGATGAATGTATGTATGCTTATATTAATTGATTGAAATTCTGATTTTAGCAATCTAAAATGCTGGAATTTAGTCAAATACATGTTACTTAACATAATGACCACTTAAAATTCTTGATAATGACTGTGACAGTCAAAAGTAATTGAGTGTAACAAATGTATATTATATATATATAAATATGTGTTTGGGTATGTGTGTGTGTGTGTGTGTGTATATATATATATATATATATATATATATATATTCTTTCAATTTTTATCTATTTGATCTGATCCCAGAGTAGGCATATATAAATATAATTTGGTGGGAAAAGTTACTTATTACACTGCTCAAAAATCTTGTATTTTATCTCATTTGATCTGTCAATTTAATTGCTATAAGAAACATTGTTATAGCAAGGCTCACCTGCCATGCCAATGTATAATAATCATTTACCTCTATTGAAAAGCTATCAAGATGCCTTTCACTCAGATGCAGTAAAAGTAGAGCAAAAACAATAGGATTTATTTGCGCAGTTTGGACTTTTAATTGGTAAGATTAACTATTTTTATCCAAGACAATTTGGCTTCATTGTTTTGCAATTCTATCGAGTACACTGACTTTTTGTTCTGTGCATGTTTTCAGTTCCTCAATTACTTTGTCTTATTCAAGACATATTTTTAGTATCAACCAACTGAAAAGTTTTTATTTGAACTCTGAATTCCATTTTTCTTTCATGCTTTCTCTGATGGGAGTTATTGTCTTGCTGTTTAAATGGCTCTGTCAGAATAGATACTTTTCACTCTTGAAGATAATTAAAAAAAATAAAACTGTTATAAAATTGTGAAAGTGCGTGATCTCAACTACATTAGATCTAAAGGATTACTATTACCAATTTTGTTCAAGTGTTTCAAATGATCTGAGGTCCAACTACAAAGCTGCTTTCATTCAACAAAATCTTCTAGCATGAAGTTTGTCCTAAAATTCGAACAACCAGATCTCTTTGTAGCTTAAACTTGACAGTTTAAAAATCTGCCAAACAGACTTTAAATCTTCTAAATAAGAAGCATGTCTGTCTTTCTTCATTCTACATATGGAAGAATATGACATATACATTTTTATATATTATAAACATCATCACACTAAAGTAATAGTCTGCATGGAAATAGCATAAATAAAGTAAAGATTTTGTTGATATAATTATATATGCATATGAAGGGGAGTGGAATATAAAAGCACAAATGTTGATTATAATTGTACATAGGTCAGGAAAGCTGAAAATGTTTAAATTTAATATTTTTGGTTTTCATAAATGTGTCTGAGTACAAGATAGTCTAGTCAATTTCATTTAGTTTCTTTATGCTTTTGTTTTTATCATTTTCATTATTTAGCATCCCACATTGGGAAAATATATCTGCAATAAAGGTGAGATGATATAAGAACCTGGACACAAATTCACCGTGGATGTTCTAGCAATTAAGGCACTTTCTATACATTTTCGTTTTAATAAATTGCTTTCTACATTAACTAAAGCAGCTTTTTTTTTTAAATCAAAATTAATGTCTGATTTATTATAGTGAGCAATTAATGCATCATGTTGTTATGTAAAAGGTTCCTTTTGTGTTCTTGTCTTTATTTAAATTCCTTGATGCTTCTTTTATGTATTCTCTCATATATCTGTCATCCCTTAATTAGGTATATGAAGATTTAGATAGTTATTCTATGTGTGTTATAGGCCAGCTGATGGGTGATCAAGAGTATACAGAAGAGGTAGAAGAGTCAATTTTTGTTACACCAACAGCAAAATTCTACTTTTTTTAATTGGTATCACCCCAAGCAAGGCAGTATAGCCACTAGCATGCAAGAGGTTACAGGGTGTGAAAGAATTAGAAACAGAAACATTGGTAATGAGCAGAAAGAAAAGAACAATCAGAAGGATATCAGATAGCCATGGACATAGCATTTAAATTTTTGCAGATTAAAGTTGGTTGAAAAGCATGGAGCTGGGAGGGAATTCCACAAGTGAGAACTGCAAGAGAAGAAACTATTAGCATAGAATTTATGGCTATATCCTGCCAGCTTAACTCTAAGATCTCACTGCCAGTCTAATATTGCACTTAAATTCATACAGTCTATGTACCATAGTGAAGGGTATATCTAAACAATTACCATGGAAGTATTCATAAAAAACGAACATAAAGGCAACGTGTGAAAGTGACTGAAGCCAAGCTGCCAGATCAGGACCAATAATATTGCTGATTCTTCTTTGGAACTTATTGAGGAGCTCCAGGAAAATAGCAGGGGCACCAGAGCATATATGCCAGTAATATGCTAAGCATGGGTGAATGGTAGACTTATAGATATGCAAGATAGATTCCGGAAATAAAAATTGTCTCATTTGACATAGTGAACTTAGTTTCTTAGCAGCTGATCTTTCGATGGACTCAGTGTAGTTTTTCCACCTCATGTCAGCTGAGAACATTAGCCCAAGAAGGCACAATGAGTTAATTTCTTGGAGGTAAGAATCAGCTATACTGACGGAAGGTAGATAGGGGTCTCTCAGATGAATAATGGAGAGCAGTTTAGTTTTGCCGGTGTTAAAATTAACGAACCATCTTTTTCCCCAGTTAATGATGGTCTTCAGGTTATTTTGTACATTGGCTACCATTTTGACATTTTCTGACTGATCAAATTTACTATCAAGGCAGGAATAAATGGTAGTATCGTCAGCGTAGAAACCAAGTTGAGAGCTGATGTCATCAAGAAGGTTGTTAATGAAGATTAAAAACAGCATAGAATCAAGGATGGAGCTCTAGGGGACACCTGCATTAGTAGAAAAGCATGTAAATGAGTAGCCATTCAGGACAACTTTCATTTCATGATTTGATAAAAACAATTGGATCAGCTCAAAAACAAGCTAGGAAATACAGTAGCTTTTCAGCTTGTGGAGAAGACCTGAATGTCAGACCCTGTCAAATACTTTTGGGATGTGCACTGCTGCAGCCTGGCCTTCTTTTATATCTAAAGCATAGAATCTTCTGCAATTATCGTTAGTACATCAGCAGTTGATCTGGAGAAATGAAAGCTGTATTGCTTGTCTGAGAAAAGGCCCTGTGATGAGAGATGACAAACCAATTTAGCACTGATTAGGACCTCCAGGAGTTTCCCAAACAGAGGCAGAAGGATAATAGGCCAATAGTTGTATGGGTCAGATGGTTCACCAGAGTTCTTGAAAAATGGAACTTTTGCATTGGATTCCTATTGCTATAGAATTGGGTAAATGGAAATTTTTTAGGACTGTACAATAAAGTTTAAGGTGAAATATGACATGCACAAATGTTTACATCAAGGTGAGATTATAGAAAATTACCTGGTTTATAGAGTTTTTTTATGAAGTTTTCCTGTCCCTTCTGCTAAGCTGAAGGGATCTGTTACCCTTGATAGGTCTCTAAAATCCAAAGCAACTCAAAAACAAATAATATAAATCATATATATATATATAATGTACATGACAAGTGGTTAGAAAATTTGTTTTCTGAGCATGAAACCTGACTTCAAATTGACCCATGGTCAATATATCATGAAAGTTATAGCAGCCTGGGGCAGTGATCCTAGTATGTGGCACAATTGGAAAGTACTTGAAAACCATACCATAAGTTGAACAAAGCACTGTGAGTGAAATTAAGTAGATAAAGCTGTTTGAAAACTATTGATGGTTGTACTAGCACAAAGTCATGTCATTATGACCAATAGTTTGAGCATAATGGCCTTGTTCAAACTGTTTGTCATGCTACATTATGTGTTCATCTCCAGAAACTGAAACTAAAGTCTGTTCAGTATAGTTGTAGAATAAACCACAGCTGGATTCTGTGGCTGTTGAACAAACACAAAAGTGCTTGAGTAGTCATCTGCACAACAGGAAGTGGTTAGCCACAGTAGCCAATGGGTATTTTCAGAAATGTGTAACTAGACTATATATATATATATATATATATATATATATATAGAGAGAGAGAGAGAGAGAGAGAGAGAGAATTATATATATGAGGTAAATATTAAAAACAGATATTTTGTGTTGATTAATTTTACTGGTCAACTTTTTCGAAATACCAGTAATTCTTCTCAGACAAGGAGAAAATTGTGTTGGAATTTGTCCAAAGTTCATTTCAGAAGAAAAGTACAAAAAATATGGTCCAAACTTTTGACATTCTTAAGTCATCATCAGGGTAGGTAGAGACAATTGGAGCATTTGATTGGTAAAATTAATCAATACCTAAATTGCTACCTAAATACACAGTATATATTTTAATATATATATATATATATAGATAGATAGATAGATAGATAGATAGATTTCCAACAATGTCTTTCTCTTAATGCCCCTCATAACCATAAATATACTTGCCCAGAAATGTTGAACATTTTTGTCAGCATAACTGAATCAGGAAACACAGGCCACTCTTGATGGATTTTGTAATGGCCAGTGGCCAATGTTTGAACTGTAGCTTCTATCCAAGTCAATTACCCAACATAACAAATTGATTTGCTTTCTTTCCCTCTATTTCCAAATGTTCAATTTATTCTTGATTTCTTGCATCATTTAAGGCGGTGAGCAGATTTGGTATTACTGTTCCAGTTATTTTTCTTGGGATCTGAGATTTTTCTCCTAAACTCTTAGACATATTTGTATTTACTTTTGAGTGTGTTAATGTTTATGTGTTCATGTCCATTTCATATGGATTTATAAGCATGCACAAAGCAGCTTTTAATTAGACATTATCAATATATAAAAAGAAAACAGGAGATATCAGGCTGAGAAAATGAATTGTAAATTTTCAGGACAAATTCCTTTCTGCACCCCCTGTAAATTTTTCTCCCATATACCTATGCTTGTCAATCAATTTTTATTTTAACAGTTTTTTAGTAATCCTTTCTTAATTCAGTACAAGATAAGAGATATGTTATTTCCATAAATTTAAAAATATAAAAATATTTTTTAAGTGACTCTAAAATTAGGACATCAACAAGGAATTTGAAGTATATTTATTAATTTCTAAACATCAAACATTATAATGTAAAAAGATATTTCTAGTGATTGTTGAAAGCAACAGGACATAATTATAGACAAATGTATCTAAATATCCATTATCTTGTGCAAAAAGCCTAAAAATTATTAAAATAAATACTGTCTGTGGATTTCACTAATAATTGCTACCAAAATATATATTATATAAAGTAGAGTAAAATGTATATTTAATGTTTTTTTTTTTTAACTCGACGAAGACAATAAATCCACTAAAAAGCAAAAGGTTAATAAATGCAAAAAAAAAAAAAATTATTAAAGAGAGAGAAAAATAAAAAAAACAAGAATTAAAAAGGTAGAAAATGACAATTGATGTTGCATTTAAATTTTTGAAAATCAAAACTGACAGAAAAGAAGAGTGAGAGAAAAAAAAGTTAACAGAGAATTACAGTTATATCTAAGCATTTCAAATCTTGCAGTTACGTCAAGCAATTTCAACTACAAAGAGCATCACAGTTCCACAAGCCCTATTGTCACTTTTTAAGGAAAGAACACCTCATTCAAATGGGGAACACAGGCTCAATCCCTTATAGAGGGCACAATCTCTTTAAGATTTCCTGAATACAAAGGCCAATAAACAAAAAATCAAAATGGGGGCCTCTATTTCGAATACAAGTATCCACTCAAAACTTTTGAAGTAATAAAAATATCAGACTAAAAATAAATCCATTAATTCTTTAGAAATATATGGTGTTTGGCCAGAAAGTTTGTTCATTTAAGTAGAAAATTTAGTTAATAAACTGAATGAACATTTTGGCCAACCCTAAATATATATATATATATATATATATATATATATATATATCCAGGTAAAATGAGAACGAATAATGTACAGTTCCAATGTTCAAAACATTTAATTTAAAAGAGGGCTCAATACAAAGTAGAGCAATATTATTTATTTTAGGATATTACATCAAGAACATGTCAAAATCGCTACAAAATTTCAGTTGTGTTTTGATGCGCATCAATGCATCTCATCAGGCAATTGTAAATTACTAGCGAGGTTATAGCTGATTGGTTGATCTGAGTAAAGCCCACATTATAACAACCACTCTTTTTTCCTTTTTTCATAAAAAGTGGTTGTATTTTGCTTTTAAATCTAAATAAATAATTCACTCTCCAGTAATTTACAATCGCCTGATGAGATGCATAGATATGCATTCAAACATGACTGCAATTGCATAGTGATTTTGACATGTTTTCGATGTAATATCCTAAAATATATATATATATATATATATATATATATATATAGTGCCAGAACTCATTGTCAGTCATCTTGATTAAATGCTTGTCTTATCATGATCAGTCTTGATTGATAGAAATGCAAGAAATATGAAGAATATATGGCAAGTTGCATAAAAAGGGTTGCTTTATCAAAAGTCATTTTATACCAAAAGACGCTAGAACAATGCATGCACACATGCTGATATCTGACATCAATACAGCAAAGAATGGACTAACGGCTGTTCTAACAATGACAGCCTGAAGCTGGAAGATGCAATCAGTGATTTTGAAGCTATTCTGGTAACATGAGATGACCACAAACACTGCTGTTGTCAAACAGAATATGACAACGTTAGAATACATTTACATTTGCAAAGAGAAAGCCTGACCTAAAAAAACTTTGATAGTAACTAATTATAAAAGAAAACATGTTACAGAAATATTGTCGTGCCCTGTTTTTAGTAAAAAAGAAAAAATGGAAACAAACTAAAAATTTATATGAAATTGCTTTTTTTTTTTTTTAAATGCTGTGTTCCTTAAGGATGCAAGTGATTATAGCCCTCCACAGATTCACTTTTTTATTATCTCTGAATTACCATCTTTTTTTGGGAAGATAAGGCAGATATTTGCTGTTTTCATCACTATGGTTCTGGATTTTAGAGTTTTCCTTCTCTTATATAGGTTGTTACAATCTATCTTACTATGTAATCCATAATGGAGGGAAAAGTAGCTGGATTCATGTCTTTCCCAAGGGTATTTATTTAAAAATGGATGCAACAGGAGAGATAAGAATTTTAACTTGGCTCACTGATACCATTTTGGAAATCATGCACCATGACACTAGAAACACATCCAAGACAGTAATTTGAAAATATGTTGGACATCATTTATCATTGATATTTCATGATTAAAGATAAAAACAAAGTTAAGGATCAGCATTTATTTTTAGTTCCAAAAAGCCAAGAATTATATATGAAACAAAAACGGTCAAATATATGACATTTCTCTGGTTAATAATGTAAAATTGAAAAACAATTACAGCACAAGGATAAAAATATAAGCTATATTAAAATTTTTTTAATAAAAACAAGACTAGAATAAACATTTTAAATCAAGAAACCAACAAAAATGTTATCAGGTTTGCTTATCACAATAGATTAACAGAATGCAATTATTTATATATTATAGAAGGGGTCCATAAGCAAAAATTTGGGAGATTCTTCTAAATCTGTGGCAGGTTTTTAGGTAGTTTGTGAAATCTATATATACAAGGCATATTTCGCCATTACCAGCTGAGGGTATGATAACTGGTGAATGTCTTTCCTTGCACAATTATTAATATGATTCTTGGTGGTAGGTTGCTTGATAGATCTTTCACTTTCATATCACCCTGTCAGCTTCTATATCCCAGTAACAGTATTTGCATCAACAGAAGATAAGTGTCTTCTTCAAGGAGTCCATGTATTATTTGGAATCTAGTTCTTTGAATAAATGGAGTTTGTAAGAAGATAGTCTTCCATCCTTAAAGCAAATTAATTTTAATTATTTTCTAACAGATGGCATGTAAGATCACATCAATGAATCTGCAACCTGACATATATTAGCTGAAATTAGACCTCAAATTTTTATTGTATAATGTTCAGGCAATGTGACTGATATTCACAAGTGAATTAAATGCATAATCAAGGAAGGAGGTTATGGTGAAAATATTTTTTACTTAAAATAAAAGGATTTTCATCATTTGGTAAATAGGGGGTATACACACACACACACATATATATATATATATATATATGGAGTAATAGATAGCGGCTTGGATTGAGGAATCGCATAGCCGAGTTCGAATTCCAGTCAAATCCATTACATTCACTTATGTGCTAATATCCTTGGGAAAGGTATGAATCCTCTTACTCTACCTCCAGCTATGGATAAAATAGCAGGACAGAATGGGTTCTATAGCCTTGGATGGCAACTGGTCTAGGAGAAGGACAACTCTGAATTCAAAACCTGCGGAGGGTCGTTTGGGAACCTTGTGACCCTCATACGTCGAATCTCGACGGGAGAGTCGATTATATATATATATATATATATATGTAAACTCAGTATACTTAGCATAAGATAAGATTCAAACATATAATTTTTTAATACCTTGTCACTTCTGGATGTAGATGATGATGGATCTCCATAGCTTCCATCTGTTTTTAATATTTGTGAATTTCCATGATGACTGGGGAAATATATAGATTGTCAGTGCTTTTGCTACAGTTTTGAATTCAGAATTTATATTATCCTCAACTAACACATTCACTTACATGCATATAACATTGGGAAAGGTATGAAGCCACCTTCTTGCTCCAGTTATAGTTTGAATAGTAGGGCTATTATCTGGAAAAATCAATGTTATTCTCAAAAAATTGTTAAAACTATATTCAATCGCAAAAAAAAACAGAAGTAAATCTTCTTACAATCCAAAACTATTTTGGGTTGATAAGCCATAAAAAACAAATTTATATATCAACCAAACTGAACCAACTACCACCTATACTTAAAGAGCTAAATCTTCCCTGCTACTTTTTCCAAGAGCATCAGTGCAAATATGAATGTAGCAGATTAACTCAGAATTCTAACTTGGCTGATATCTGTTACATGATTCACACATTCTCAAGGAAGATAACATCTTTCAAATATATTTAAATTAGAAAAAAAGACTCAAACCCAAATGTTTATATACCAATATGTTTCAAGTAGGAATCAAAAAATAAAAAAAAACCTTTAAGAAATTGTATAATTTATCTTAATGAGAGATTTGATAAAGTGACTGAAGAATGTTTTGAATGATGATATAATCAGCTGCATTTTTCTGTTTAAAAATACTTAAATTTAAAAATTCTAGCAATAAATGAAATCATGTCAGAAGGAAGATTAGAGTGAAATTAACAAATTGAAATTTTTGCGGATTCCAGTTGTTACATTTAATTTGTTGATATTTTAGGTGTCTTTATTGAGAGTTTTAAAAATTGGAAAAATAATTTAATATTCTTTTGTTTTTGAGCACCAAATTTATGTGATATTTATATTCTCTTTATATCTAACCCATATTCTCCTGGAGTCAATTTATACTGACACCTTCCCTTTTTTTCTTTAAATTGTATCTATTGGGCTTTAAGTTCAGATTTTCTTGATTTCTAATGAAAACATGGAAATTTTTCCTCATATTTCAATGAAATTTCACTGTTCCAAATTAGAGTTTATAATTATATTAAAAAAAGAAGACTTCTGTTTAAACTGATATCAGAAGAAAATGGGTTAACAATTTAAAAACTAAAGACTAGTTTATCTTGTTTAACTGTAAGATTCTGTGATGGCCTTGCTCTTGCAGGTGTAGCACAAGTACTTATTTGATCAGAAGACTTAACTGAATAAACCAGAAGCCCTCAGTAATTTTCAAAAGGAGCTTGTTCTTCAGTAGTTTTAATTATTCACCATATCTATTGTTGTGATTTATAGAGCCTTTTGGATTTGACAGACAATAGACAGGATGAAAGATGTTGAAAATGCTTTCAACTACATAAAACTAATGTCAGAGCCAGCAGTGCATCAAGCCTGTCTGGTAATTCTTTGCTTTTACTAAGGTGAGAGGAAACATCTAAAATTCTTATGACCATCATGATCATCAGTTTCTTCTTTCTTGTTTTCATCTTCATCTACTTCCGCTTTGTCACATAAATAATACAAATGTGTCTGTGCACCATTTGTCTTCCAAGAGCAATAAATGCAATTTATATGCTGGACAGCATGCAGAAAATAAATAAAACCAGCATATGCATATTTGCACCCAAAAGTGAAACCCCTTCCTCTTCTTTCTCAACTTGTCTGACCAATGAGAATGGTGAAAATAAGGAAAACAAGAGGTTCATGACAGTAGAGCCCCTTGGCATGTAATAAGTTTCCAGTTATATCTTGTGTCCATTTTCATCACAGTAATTTGTTTTCTTCTGCCAAAGAGGGTTCTTCATCTGTATTTCTCCTTCATTTTGAACATCTGTTCCATGTGTGTATTGCTTCCCTTTTTATCAAGACAGCTTCTTTGTCTCACAAATAAAAAAAAAACTAACAGTTACACAAAGTGTATAACAAGTGTCACTTACAAAGACTTCAAAAACCTGATAAATTCAATGCTGTAACAATAAGGTTTTACGTGACTGAATCACAACTCTTCACTGGGAAGAGGTACACTTATCTTATTATTCAATAGAACATCTACTGTGAAATTTAGTGTGAGGAAGAGAATCAAATCCAGTTTGCAGTGATTTCCAAATACACTATAGCAGGTAAAGAATTAGTCCTTATAAATATTAATATATTTATTAAAAAGGATATGAAAGAAAATAAAAAGTGTTGATGTTATATATGAAGATGAAAGATAAATAAAATTGTTTTCTATCAAGAGAAAGAAAAGAATTTTTCATAATTATGAGAAAAGCATTTGGACAAAAACAACTTTTTTTTAAAAAAAATGACCAGATGGTGACTACCAAGATAATAAGAATTTTGTTATGAGTTTAGTCAATTTTGACCAAAGTAGTGATCTGATTTAGCAATGAGCAAAGTTGTGATGAAATTACTTTAAACAAGAATTATATACTGGAGCAGGCAAAGAATTAATCCCCATAAACATTGGTATATTTATTAAAAAGTATCTCAAAGGAAGTTAAATGTTATTATATGATATCTAATGAAGTCAAATGTTATGTTATAGTACAAGACGAATGAAATATTCTTCAAGACAGTTTTGTTTTGATAATAATCAAGATAAAACATTTAGATAAAATTAGCATTCTATCACAGTCATTAAATAGTCACTAATTTGGTAGTGAACATTGGTGAGTTATGGCCAAAGTAGCGGTCAAATTTGGTTATTCCTTTCTGCCCATTGCAGATATACCTTTCTATTCTGTCCTTTGCAGATATACATATAGTTCAACACTCAGTAAAATTTTAAATCAAAGCTGCTTTAGCCTTGCATATGTTTCTGTTTTGCTACTTTTAACAGCAGAAATTGTCAAATTAATTGGAAGATTTCAGTGACCTAAAGTATGAAACAAGAAAACTTTAGTAGAAACAAAGAACAGATTACTGCACTGTTACATAATATCAATCCTCCTGTATGGCAGTGAATGTTGGATTATCTCTTCACAGATGAAGAAGAATCTTAAAGCAATTGAAATGTGGTTCTACAGAAGGATGCTGAGAATACCATGAACCAAACATGTGAGCAACAAAGAAGTTTAGAGAAAAATGGAAACAAAAAGGACACTTATACTTAACATAAGGAAGAGATTGTTGAAATTTCTAGGGCTCATCATGAAGAAACAGGAGTTGGAAAATTTGATATTTACAGGATATATTGAAGGCAAGAGGAACAGGGAAAAGCTGAGTAGTGTTGAGGAAACATAACAGAAAAAACAAAATTTACTAAGAGCTACTGTTATGAATAATCAAGAGTGGTCTCACCTTGTTTTGTTACTCTCCTCTTTGAGAGAGCTATTTCTGTTTAGTAGGATTATAAAAAAACGATACTATACATAAACCTTGTATCCTAAGTTGAATAAAGCTTTCTTAATGCCTACACTTGTGTACTTTTGTCATTACAACTACAATGGACGGGAAATTCTGGAGATCAATGAACGCCAATATCCTAAATGAACATGGTACATAGAAGAAGAATCTTCTGATAACATTGCATATTTTTCATATTCTTGTTGTATTTCAAATCAAAATAAGTGAGAGAATTATCTTTTGCTCTACTTACCAATCTTCTCTTTTATTTTTGTTTTTTTTTGTATACATCTGATGATGAGGAATATAATTTAATAAAAAAAACATCAAGGTAGCGATGTCTTGTCATGGAAATATTCAAATATTAAACCAAATTAAATATTCTTTGAGAATGTTCTTTCGATTGCACTATAAATTAAAGTAAATGGATTATGCACACACTCCAGACAATGAAAAATTTGCTAAGTATTTTAAAAAACTGAAACATTGTGATAATAAAATTTCTAAAATTCATAGAATCTAGCTATGAAACTTTATAGAACCTGTACAGTCATTTGGTTTTTCGTTAACTTTATTTCTTACTCAATATGATACACATTTTGATTGACTTTCAGCTGTAATTCCGCTAAAGTTAGATTGACTGGAAAGTTGCCAGAGAGATCATTGTCTTTTGTTTAGAACTTCATATTTGATAGTCTTAGCGTGATTTCTTTTTTTTAAAGCACAAGATTTCTTTATCCTTATATAATTTACTGCTTACTAACCAAATCTCTGGTAGACATCAGGAAAAGACAGATGACTTTATCTATTTTATTTCTTTAATGCTAAAATTAGACTAAATAGAGTAAACGAAAAATGAGAGGGAGGCTATCAAAATAAAAATTGGTGAGAAAGAATAATCTTGAAACAATAACAAACAATATAAAACAGCAGAAAAATAACTTCCAATTATTCTGAATATATATAGGTATGAGAAAAATGATATATAAATATTTATATACCTGAAAAATGATAGGAAAGTTAATGTCAAACTAGAAAGCATTTATGTGAAACACATTTTGTCCTTTAGAACTTCATTGTACTGAATTGAGATTTTCTGTTGGTGTAAATTCACATGCAGACAAAGGAGAAGGGACACTGAACTGTTAAATTAAATTTAAATGTTATATATATAAATTTATATATATATATATATATATATATATGTGTGTGTGTGTGTGTGTGTGTTTTTCAGTATCTCAGTCTTTGAGGAAGGTTTAATAAAAGTGAAACGTGTTATATTGATAAACTTTTCCTCTTTGTCTTATTGTTCTGTCAATCTGTATTTGATCCTTATATATATATATATATATATATATATATAAATAAATGAATATATAATATCACACATTTTGCACTGTGCATGAAATTCCACGTTGTGCTACTGGTTAAGAAAAAAATGTATATTTATTAATGAATATACAATTTATAGAACTGTTATATTAGTCAAGCTCATTAACTCCAGCACTCAATGTGCATTATTTATATATTATAATATATATAATATTTATATACATACATAATCTTGAAAATTTCATTGTCCATGAAACTCTGAATTATGCCACTATAGACAAAAAAATGTGTGTGTGTGTATATATATATATATATATATATATATATATATAAGAATATACACTTGGCACATTAATTCCAAAAATGTCAATTACTATAATTGAAACTATTGGTGTATAAATATAACTATGTTTACAATGCAAATACATTTTACAACATAATCTCCCTCCTTGTCAATACATTTAATTCTTTTTTGTCATTAAAAATAATAATACTTAGATGTTAGTTTCTGATCTTAGTGCTGCTTGTTTAAATACTCATGACATAGATATTTAATTTTCTTTCACTTACACTTTCATCCTCAAAAAAAAAAAAAAACAGTAGAATGTGATGATTGGGTTGAGCCCCTTAGAGAATTCTTTTATGATTCTAATCTTATAGTTGTCCAAAGCTACAGAAAAATTTCTGAAAGAAAATCCACTCAGTCACTTAGAGAATACCACTATACTAAATTTTTTAGCAGTGAGATACACTCTCCGCAATGCCCAAAAGCCAGTTGAAGTAAAGAGCTACAGAGTAATAAGTACAGTTTATGTGTATATGTGGGGAAGATAACAATTAAAGCTAGATTTGAACTGGTTAAGATTTTAGTGATTGAGAAAACATCATCTTGGGAGTCAGTACCACAGAATAGTGGTTCATGGGAAGAAGTTGCTTGAGTAGATCTTACTTCTCACCAATAGCATACAGAGGGAATAAAGGTGGTACACCACAATGCATACAGCATGGTGGGTCTTAGACATGAAGATTAAAATGGGGTGGAATTAAGGAGTGTTGTTCTTCTGAACATTTTCCATAGAAGTAGTGAAAGGCTTGTGACATTTCGTCTGTGAAAGAGGGGGAAACTAATTTGTCGTCCATAAGGATGAGGAGACTGGAAAATGGGGACTGGGCAGCTCCTGGCAAAATATGACAGGAATACTCCACTTTAGGTAGTAAAAGTAGAGGATATCATGGAGAAGCAAGAACTTCCTGGATCAGTATCAGGAAATATTCAGTATATATTTAAGAGAATGTTAATTTTTCAAAAATTGTGTGAGTTTGTTTTCAATCAAACCAAATTAACTTCAGAAGAACCAAACTGTTTTAAAGTTTCAAATTTTCATTCAAGAATTATTTTATTAAAGCATTACAAATTCTTTAGAAAAATATTTTTTTAAAATATACCAACATAAAGTGAAGATGGAATATAGACATGAATATTTGCACATAGGTTTATTTTTTTTTACTTAAAACTTATATTTCCTAAGCGCTTTGTTTATGATTGATTGAATTAAATGGATGGAAATAATAAATTCTATATTGAATTTATTATTTCCCTCAGCTTTGTTTTATATCAATTTAAGTAAGCCCTTTTCACAAAAATAGCTTCAAGTATTTCATCTCACTTTGAGAGAGACTTTGTAGAATTTTGTTTTTATTCAATTTGCTATTGTTGATCCAGAAATTAGAATTCACTAATTAATTAATTAAATTTTATATTTTTGTTCAAAAAACAGATTTTTTTTTTTGAAAATGTGATTAAAAGAAAACAATAACTTTTTAAAAGTTTTGTTTCTGACAATCTCTGATCAAGGTTTTCATATAAATGAAATATTGATTTTACCAAATATTGATTATATCAAATATCTACTGATTAGACATGTGTACAGATGTATTATTTCAAGTGTATCCGAGTTTTAGACACTCAATCAATAAAAACAAAAATATATAAACTTAATTTAAATCAATTTTTATTCTTATTAGATGAATACACTATGCTAGAATTTGTTACACAAGTCAATGTTTTCAAAATATAAAATTAGTCTTAACTCAGGAATCCTTTTTAGAAAATACTAATATATGGTGAAATATAGAATATGAAAATTTTAAAATTTTGATGGTGAATGGAACAAATATAACAAAATCATACAATCTGATGAGTAAGTTTAAGTTATCAAATGTTCATTAGTGTGTAGAGATGAAAAGTCATGTTCTACAGTAGTGGTTCCCAAATGTAACCAGGGTCTGCAAATTGGAGAAGAGAGTAATCAATGATAATGTTCTGACTTTGAATCTGTGGTTATCTCCCTTTAAGCCCCTCTCTGAAACTTCTTTGCCATAGGGCTGCTTGAACCTTTTCACTGGGACTTCCCTTTGGTGATATGCAAGCAAATTTTCATTCTGAAAATGCAGCCCAAATAAAAGTTTGGAAACTATTGTTCTACTGCATATAAGATGAACTGAATTTTTTTTTTTTAAATTATACTTTTAAAATCTCCCTCAATAAAGAAGAAACTTAGGAATGAGTTTATGGTTTATGAATTTTATCTTATAAAAACCGTCTTGTAAAATAATTATTTACAATGATATATTTCATGTATAAATTTTTATTATGTAACATGAATGTTATTTACACTGTTTACATTTGGACTACTGTCTTTGTCGTTCTTATCACAATATTTAAGCTTTTGTGCCCACCAGACTTTATCAGATGTATATCAATGCAGGGAATCTACACGGAATTGAACTGAATCCTTTTTTTTAATCTGGGAGGAGGAGTAGACCATTCTCATTTGACTGTCCATGTCTAGGGATATTTGTACTGCTCAGTTATTGCTAACCCTGTTTCTACTGAATCCAAATAAACACTGTTTAGTACAGGGATTGAACTCAGAATTAGCAAATTCATGAACCAACACTTAAATTCATAAGGTTATAGTCCCGTAAATATTGTAAATACTAACACTTCAATTCAGAAATTCAGACAGAAAACATGAATACTCCTCATCATATAATATATATATATACATATATGTGAAAAATGTTTGTATATATATATATATATATATATATATATATATAATTAGTTATATATTATATACGTGGTACTTATTAGAAAGTGCTCAATATCAGAGATAGAGCTAACATATTTGGTTGGATTGAATTTCAACATACAAATGCATATGCATAGACACAACACCACCCATACACATACATATGTCAAATCTGAAACTGTTCACATATGTTTATAAGCAAGTGTGTATGTGTGCGCACCTCATCTGATGTACGGACATGCGTTAGCACGATGACATCATGACGACGATTCTCCCTATTCCCATAATAACACCAATACACGTAATCTACATAAACCAAAATTTTAAAAAAAATTAATCAGTTTGTTTGACGATCGCAAAAGCATAAAACCCAGGGTCACAAACTCACATCAATCCAACCAAATATATATATATATATATAGCTTCGAAAGGGCAACAAGATATTGTAAAGTTATTGTTACTGGAACATAACATTAGAAATTGTAAAAGTAAAGCAATATCCATCCTGGTTAGTACCTAGATGGGTGACTGCTTGGAAATACCAGGTGCTGTATTCTTGGAAATGCGATTGGTATAATGGATAATGGTTTGAGATTGTAAATCATACAGCAGAGTTCAAATTACATTCAGTTCATTATATTCTCCTACATACAAATCACCTTTAAAAATTTATGAATCCACCTCCACTCCCACCAGTCATGGATTAATTACAATCTAAAAATATTTTCTGGCATTAAATAACCTGCAAAGGTTGATAATCTGTAACAACAAATCAATCAATCGAAATAGATATCAGATGACAATGAAAAAAGAAAATGAAAAGAACAAGAAAATAGCTTTAAAGAAAAAGAAATTAAAGAAAAATGAAAAGGGTAATAAACAAGAAAAGTGAATTGACCAACATGAAAATATTTGTAGAAGCTGGTATTACAAATGTAAGCAGAAAGAAAAGATGAAAAATATTAAGCACATTTTCTGAAGACAAAATTAACCAAACTATTATATTTTAGTAATCATAACACATAGAAACATAAGCTAGGAAAAGAATTACATGAAAATACATTTCTCACTACTAAGTTTTAATGATGAATTTAGAGCTACATTGGATGAACATGATGGCTGGGTTAGAGGATGAGTCGATTATAGAAACAGGCAATCAACATGGCTTAAAAGACTATAGTATGGAGATGGGACAATGTTTTCGGTAGTGTTATAAGCAGTAACACTGGCAATGGATAAATAAGGAGAATTATTTTAAGTTCTTAGACAATATAGTTTTAAGTGGTAAAAGTCATACAAAATCATGTTCCTCTGCATTCTACAAAACTGAATATTACACACCTTAGCAAAGAAATATTTCCAAGATATCCAATAAATAGAATAACCCAGCCTCTCTAAAAATTAATCCAACAGGAAAATTGTAGTCATTCATTAATGCCTACCATTCCATGAATGTAAATTATGAAAAAAAATTATTAGAAATAAATAAAAGATTACTGAACAGTTATCAGTCCTCCTATATGCAGAGAATGTTGGACAATATCCCCACAGATGATGAAGAGACTTAAAGCAATAGAAATATGGTTCGATAGAACGATGCCAAGAATACCATGGACCAAACATGTGAGCAACGACAAAGTTTCATAGGAAATGGAAAAAAAAAGGACCCTTACACATGACACCTGAAATTTCTAGGTTATATAATAAGGAAATAGGGCGTGATACTCACAGGACATACTGAAGGTATCAGGAGCAGTGGAAAGCAGCATATAACCTAACTAGCAAAATCGAGTAAATGGATGGCAGGATGAGATTTAGAAGAGAAAAAAAAAAAGACAAAATTTATTAAGAACTACAAAGGACAGGAAGTTGTGGAGAGTCATGATCATCAACATCCTGAAAGAACATGGCACATGGAAGAAGAATATAAGTATTACAAATATAATGTATATAAATAATAGAGATTAAGTATTTCAAAATACTTACGAGGAAGAAATGTATCTGTACAAAACTTTACCCTCAAAATCTTTGTATATATGACCCCACAATGTTATTGTTATTATTATGATATACATATATGATATTATTTTCAATGCTACTCAGATGTACTTTTGTTTCAGATGAAGCCCAATTTAAAAGAATGCCACAAAATTTATTTGCAGAATTTGGGAAGGTGGAGAAAACAAAACAATATATGGCTTTGCTGTTCAAAAGAGGTTTAAAAATTGTGGTTTGCCTCTTGAAATAATGCCCTGAACTAGATGAGCATCAGCTGCCAATTATGATGCTTTAACATACAAGGTAGAGAAGAAACTGACACCAAGTACTGGGGAAAATTTAGATTGGGTAAGATCGTGGAAAGATGGCATGTATTGAAACTTTCAAAATGTAACATAAAAAACACATACTCGTGGTTAAAAAAATTAGTTTCGTGCATGCCAATACTTGAGGTTGTTAATAAAATGGAGTGCTAAGGTTTAACATTTCTTCACTTGTTGATAAACATTTCAGATTGTCTGACTACAATAAAAAAATACTTCACTTCAAGTAATATATTGTCTGTTTCCTTTAAATTTAATTATATATATATATATTGTTTGAGTAGTAATCCTTCTTTTAGAATTTTTCATTGATCAATACTGATAAAGTACTTTTGTTTAAATTTTATATGATGTAATGGAATAACCTGCCACCCCCATGGGTGGCAGCAATATAGGTGGTAACCACCTATAAGTATCCGTTAGGGCAGTGGACAGGAGAGTCAAGCTGGGATCTGCGAGAACTAGGTGCCTTCTGATAGCACGCACACAACTGTTCTGACTTGCAATGACCACGTACATAACTATTACTTCCTTGCTTGTACTGGTTTCTACAATAAACCTGTTACTATTTATCCACCGTGTTTGTCCATTTCATATTCGTGTTAGCACAGAATATAACATTTTACATTTTATTAAGCATTTCTTTTCTGGACTTAATGAATACAAAAATTGTCTAAAAGTTTGTTGATTCTAAGTGCTTTCTGCTAAACTATTAGAGCCATTTTATTATACTACTGTGATAAATAATGTGTAAATGTAATTGCAGATTGTATAAAAGCTGTTCAAAGTAGACATATTCTTGATTTCCAAATGCAGCCAGTACATATGGTTGTGTTCATAATTGATGTTATGAAGGGTTAATTTCTATTTGATCACTTTTAAACACTTTTTGCAGTTGGAGGTATGCACCACATTCACTCACATGTATATATATGGAAGTGCTGAAAATTCTCCTGTTAAGATATATAAGTAATGACCCACAACATCTAAGTTGGATATTGATGGTTTAGCAGCAGGGCTTGAACAAATAATTGAAATTTTATTTTGCCTTGTTACAGATAGCAATCTGGCAAAATATCATCTGACTTTAAAGTGCATATGAAGCAGAGGTATATAACTGAAATCCACCATTCAGATAAACTCAGGTGAATTGACATTTATTGACTATACAGAAACATCTGGCTTTTTAAACTGAAAACTTGCTCTATCCAGCAGTGTTATCTATTTACTGTATTTGTTGCAGTTGCCATGTAAATAAATAGGGCTATTAATTTTGGGGCATTCCTGGAATTCCTGAAAAAAATCTATTAATAATAATAATTATTATTATTATTATTAAATCAGTTAATTATATAAGCTGCTTGCAAGGTAATAATATTGTTAATATTGTTAATCTTCTGGCATGTTTGCTAAAAATAGGTTCTCTTCAAAAACACATTGGACCTAAAATATAGAGCTTATTTAAGTTCTCATGAACTCATTAATATAAATTAGTTAATATAAAAATAATTCATATTAAAAAGATTGTGTAAATGTTGAATCAAAAGGGTTAACATGTCCTGGTTTTCCATTTCCGATGACAATGATTTGAGGCACATTATATATTGAAAATAAATGACACACAATCATCCGTTTCTCTTTAGGAAATCCTGCTTTATTTTTGGTTTTCATTCAGGATGTTTCATTATTTGTTCATTAATTATTAATTAAAAACAAAAAGCTTCTCCTCAAATCGAGAAAATTCTTGTCATGTGCCCAATAAACTCCCATTTCATAACCTTTAATGCAAAGCTGATAGTAAATTTTTAATTAGTATCTGGAATGAAACATGTTTTTACTATGTATTTGTTATTTAATCTTTTCTTTTTTAATTCTTTCACTCTTGGAAATAATTCAGTGACAAAGAGCTTTTAGTAGTATTTAATGGGAGATTATTTCAACCTAAATCATATGATCCTCTCTGTCCAACTATGCAGAAAATAATAGAACTATCTAAAAGCCTTGGTAGGGCAAACTATTTATAAGGACAACTACTTCTTCTATATGTGATATCCTATCAGGATATAGGCGATCATGGCTCTTCATAAATTTCTATCCTTTGGAGCTTTTAAGAATGTTTGTTTTTTTAATTATCTCTGTGAATCCCTGTTCTACCATGCATTTACACAAGCTCATTAAACAGGTTATTTACTCTTTTCCTCTGTACCTCTTGTCTTTGATATATCCTGTGAGTGTCAAATTTTCTAAGTCAACTTTCCTCATTATGTATGCTAGAAATTTTAACAGTCTCTTTCTATTTCTAAGAACAAGCACCTTTACAGAACTGAATTCAAAACTGAAGAAGGGAACTAGAAGCCATCCTATATTTTCTCAAGAACAGTCATGGTGGCTCTCAGTTTACAGACATAAAACAAAATAGTTATGTCATGGAGAGCCATGACAACCCATATCCAAAAAGGTTTAAGTAAATAGCAGTGGTCTGTTGGGTTCAACAATGACATCTATGTGCAAGGGTGAACTCGAAGGTGACTGCATATACTAACCGGATTATAGCAACCTGCAATGGTGCAATAGTTTGAAAGCTGATTTGTTAAGTCATTATTACTGAATAAAGAGTTCAATCTTCAATAGATGATCTATAATTGTAACCTTGTTCCAAACAAAACTAATTAAATAACTGAACATATCACTGTAGAGTAATGATCAGTAAGTTAGTTTAATAGACCATTCCTACTGTACAGCATGCTAGGTCCATACTGAGTGGCCTTGTGTCAGATTAAACAGTAAATGCAATGAATTGGTATCAGAAAGTAGCCAAATTTAAATTTCATGGCAAACAAGATGAGTAATTCCAGTAATGTCAAAGAAATGCTGAACTGTTCAGTGATTGTCTTCATGGATCACAATTTTTGTCCCTCTTTTCTAGAATTTTTATCTGTCTTTTTTTCAAAACTAATGAAAATACTTTAAATTGAATAATATGGAAATCTTATTAGAATTAGAATATGTTTTTTTTTCTCTGCTGCTTTTAGTTTTTGATGTCTCATGAGGTTAGATCAAATGAAACAAAACCATAAGATCTCAAAAGGAAGTTCAAGCTATGAAAAGCTCATTAGCATGTAAAGATGAAAAAAAACATTCTACAGTAAGCACTGAATTCTTTTAAGTTTATGGTCTGTGAATATTCTCCAATGTTGGCTAAATATTTATCACTTACTTTTCTAACATTTTTGTTGTTAAATTTAGACTGAATATTATACAATGTACATAAATTAGTATATATATATATAGAGAGAGAGAGAGAGAGAGAAAGAGAGAGATAAAGAACAAATAGAAATGTTTATCAATCTAAAAATTTCACTTTTATTAAAGCTTCATCATTAATAAAACTGAAAAATAAATGTTTTCTATTTGTTCTTTATCTTATCATTCTGTTGGAATCCAATCTATATTTGATCTCAACTGATATACATGATCTTTTAATAAGTTCACAGCACAACAAGCTTATTATCAGAATTCAGAAATTAAATTTTAAAAATTAAATACTTTATGTGATTAATATTCACCAAGATTAATTAGATGTGTTGACAAAGGGAATGACTACATATAATCAAAACTGTGTGGTGACAATTTCATGCCTAAGGGAATCATCGTAATCAACATCTCCTATCTTTCTCTCCCTCTTACGTAATGGTGTATTTGGGCAACAACCCCAAATTTATACAAGTTAAAATGTACTGCAGTTAAATTTTTTATTTAATATTTCTTGTGTTATTATAATTTACTTCTTTTCTGGACATATATTATACAGAAATTGTCCAATTGTTTTATATAGCTGAGCACTTTTGGATTGATAATGAGTAAAGTATAAAGCACTTGGACATATTGAACATTTTCTTCATAATTTATGCCCAGATAAGAAGAATATTATAAGAATACAAGAAAAATTGAATAAAAACAGTAACTGCAGTATCTTGTCAGTCACTTTAATGAAACTTGTGTTCATATATATATATTATTTTATATGTGCAGTACGTAGTGGAAAGCACTCACTGTCAGTGATAGTACTAACATATTCAGTTGTATGTATATTAGTTTGTGACCCTGGATAATTGCAAAAGTGTGAAATTGAATATATATATATATATATATTTATTATTTATATATATATATATATATATATATATATATATATATATATATATATTTATTCAGTTGTATGGATATTAGTTTGTGAGTTTCATGCTTTTGCAAGTTTGATTTTGGATTTTGTCTGATGATTGCAAAAGCATTATATATATATATATATATATATATATATATATATATATATATTCAGTTGTATGGATATGGGTTTGTGACCTGGGTTTCATGCTTTTGCAATCATCAAACTCCAAAAGCAAACTTGCAAAAGCATGAAACCCACAAACTAATATCCATATAACTATATATATATATATATATATATATATATATATAATATAAAATTTATATTATAAACGAAATGATAGATGGAGAGATTCATAAATTTTGATCTTTGGAGCTGCTTTTGATATGTAAACATATCATGTAGTTAAATGCTGGTTGTGAATTCATCCATGAAAACATCAAAATAGAAACATCTTTAACAGATTCACAAATTTAAAAAAAAATATAATGTCTTTATTTAAGGAAATGAATGCCTAACAATACAGATAACTAACCTTTCATGTATTCAGAAACTATTTTCTCTTTTCCTTTTCAAGCATCATTTGCTTTTAACAGGAGCATTGCAACTCATATCTCTTTTGTCTGTTTACATTTCAGATACTGCAATACGAGGCTGACCATAAGTTTCAAGCCTTTCACTGAGGCAGATTTAAGTGTATATTATAGGTTTAGCTTCCTGAATAACCAAAGTATTTTCATGATAGAACACACCTTAATGTTCAGTTATAAAAAAATATGCAAATACCAAAAGTTTTATATCAGATCAATTTACACATGCCACTGTTACCATGTAACACAGTACTATCTGCCACACAGTGAAGTCATTGTGACTAAACTGGTTTGCTTGTTAGGTCAATGGGTTAAACTGGCCTCCATATCTATGTATGCAACCACTGTGGTGATGGCATGGCACAACGAGTAAAGGGTTTCCAGGAAAGGGATGTGCTCCACCAGGTCCACTCATTGATTCTATAACCACAGCCAGTCACAGGATCGATTATGAAAATGAAGGTGATTGATAGTTTATATCCCTAGTGGAACAATTAGACATATCCATCAAATCTGGATGTATGATAAACCTCAGTGTTCTACACACACACACACACACACATATATATATATATATATATATATATATATATATATATATGCAGTTATATGAATTAATAGATATCAATCTTGGGAGACTATGGAGATTTGAACCAGGGTTTCACAGTCAAAACACTAAATTTATAACTACTATATGGTTATATATTCAGTTACATGAATATATATATATATATATATATATTAATCATTTCACCCCAAGACAATAAAGCGCATCAAATACAATGGGTTATTGAGTGTTAGAGCATATGAGAAAAATATATTATTAAAGAGAGAATACAATAAAAGGATAATTATTAAAAAGAAGATAACGATTGACATTGCATTGAAATTTTTGGAGATCAAAGTTGCTAGAGAAGCAAGAAGCCAGAAGAGTGTTCCACCAGTGAGAAGTAGGATAAAAGAAACTTAGCATAGAACTTATGGCAACATATAACCATTTCAACTAGCTTTTTTTCCCCCTGGTCCCTAGACTATATGAGTTTATGTGTCCTACTAGAGTGTCCCACCCTTTTACTGTTGAATTAGTTAAATATAACCTCCACTACTATTCCAACAATTTATTTTCTCGCACTTCCCACCTGTGGAACTCCCTTCTGTTTCCTTGTTTCCCTGATAACTACAATCTTGAAAAATTTAAATGTAACGTCAATCACCATCTTCTTGAAACTCGTTCAGCTTTTATTCTTTTCTTGGTGTCCACTATACCCAATCTTTTTCCCTCACCTTCAATTTCTGTAATTGCCTGCATACTAGTATCATTCCCACCTTGCTTGGGGGGTGGAATGAAAAAAAAAGTAAAAAGATGAGACCTTGCTGCCAATCTAGATTAATATTTAAGTGTAAAGTATGTTTGTTTCTAATCATGTGATGTAAGTAAACATTCTACATGTATCTCATGTGATGGATATCAGTTTTGTTCGTTATTAAATTAACATTCAACAGTTTCATAATAAAGAATCATCATTATAATGAAGTTGTGAAAGTAATTACATATTGATGGTTAAATGACATTTTAATTATTCAAAATCTCTTCCTTTGCAATAAGGCATAGCTTGCATGATTCAAATATTCAGCAATAGTATCCAATGAATTATTTGAATTCTCTTTGTATGTGTGCGGTAGGATTTCAGGTAAGGTTGGGTATTGGCTTTTCAAGGTAAATATGTAGGAACAGAGAATGTGGAATTGTCAAGGTCACGAGATTCCTATATTTGTGGAAAACTCTAAAGAAAATCTATGAGCTTACAATGACACACACTTTATTATGCTCAGTTGTAAAGAAGTGATATGCAACATGTTTTTTGGAAAACTTTCAACAGTGTCAACTCCAGTAAATACTGATCATGACAATTTTAGATGAGTGACACTTCTTCCACTTTTTCTATGTGCCATTTTTCTTTTGGACATGGGTGATCATGGCTCTCTATAACTTTATGTCCTTTGTAGCTCTTAGTAAGGTTTGTCTTTTAACTATCTCTCCTAAAATCTGTTCTGCCAACAAATTACCTAAGCTCATTAGGTAGGTAATTTGCTGCTTCCCCATTGTCTCTCTATTGTCTTGTGATTGTCAAATTCTCCAACCCCACTTTCCTCATTATATCTCTAGAAATTACCCTTGTTTTTCTCTTTCTAAGTATCAGTGTCCTTTTAGTTCCCTTTATCCCTAAAACTTTCTAGTTAGTTACATGTTTAGTCTATGGTATTCTCAGCATCCTTATCTCACCCAAAAGTATTGCCATGATAGAAGAGATATTCAAGGAAATCATTGAGTTTTTAATTCATGAGTACTAGAGTATACAGAAGCTGTCAGAGAACTGAGTTTCAAAATGCTTGAATGTCAGCTAGAAATGATACAGAGTGGACAGCTCAAAATTGATTTTGAAGCATTTTCAACAATCTAGTGATATATTTTTTCACTTTTTATGAAAGATGGTTAGAGAACTATGACTTAGAAGCCAAACAGCATTTGCAGTTCTCTGCAATCACAAAAATTCAAAATGCTAAAGGCACAACAAATATTTTCTTTTAAACAAAATCTCCCATTTTGTCAATATTCGTATTGAGTTGTAAATATTAATTGCACAGATTAAACATTATATAGCGAAATTTTCAAATCAAAATTCAGATAAAAGTCATGTGCTTATTGATGCACCTGATAATTCCAGTTTAAACCAATATTTAACAAATAAGTCAATTACTGAAAAAACACCACTTTCATCAGACTATCAAATTCAGGAGTTCTGGGATTCCATTCCTTGGTTAGTAGATATTCTAAGAGAAAGTAATATTTGAATTAAAACCCTCATAAAAAGAGCTGACTGGTCTCTTTGAACTTGAAAAGAAACGAGTCTAAGAAAAGGACAACTGAATTCAAAACCAGCCTGAAAAGGGAAGGTTCTGTCAGGTTATCTTACCCTAGACACACCCACTGCTACTACAGCTGTTGTACATGAAGTGCCTCTATGTTCCTAATGGCATGTGGGTCTTGTGATCATGATTGTGACTCATCTGAATGGATTGGTTTGATGGAAGAGTGAAGGTTCTTTTTTAATGCTTAGAGAGTTGACATAAGTGCATATGCATATCTATACCTGCATCAATTATTATATAACTGCAAGGAGTTACTGCCTGAAATGGACACTGGTTGTAAAATAATGATCTCAAACTCAAACTTTGAACTTAACTAATAATTCATGGTATTTATTTTTACACAAATCTGTCTATGGAGATGATTGGTTAAGATTTACAATTATTTAGTTATTTTTATGCAGAAAAGAAACAGAAATAATAGATCACTCCTTTTTGAAACAGTTGCTGCCTTGGTAGTGAAACAAAACAAAGAATAGTATTTGGATTTAGAGCTCAAGTTTAGTGAAGAGTAAATGGTAAAAAAAAAATGGAAATTGTATCACCTTCATCTACTTGACAGCTAAACCTATCCCATACATTCATATCTAAACAAACAATACATTCAGTCAGTTATGTGTCATGCATGATACATGCTTAGGTGATCATGTATATTTCAATACATGACTGACGAGGCAGATTTTCCTCACCTCACAGTAGGTTGTCATTTCTTTCTGCGGTAGACCAGTTGCCATCCAAAGCTATAGAACCTGATCTGTCCTGCTATTTACCCATAGCTGGTGGGGGAGAAAAGGATTCATACCTTTCCCAAGGGTATTAGCACGTAAGTGAATGTAATGGATTCAACTGGAATTTGAACTCAGCTCTTTGATTCCTCAGTCTGAGCCACTATCTGTTATTATTAGCCAGTTAATATTCTAAACCACAGATGACAGATATTTGCTATAGTTTGCTTGATATATGTTTTAGTAATCTTTGAAGCAGAGTCTTGCTGAAAATACATTAAATGTAACAATACTCAGCTTTTCATGAGATTGCGTGTCTTTATTTCTATATTTAAACTATACAAACAAGTTTAAGTATTTTAATGGAAAATATGAAAGTGAGAAAAATATTACAAAAACAGGAGAATTTCATTAAAAACAAAACAAAAAATTGCTAAACTACTAGGTAATATCTAATTTCCTCTACTGCAATGAATACTGGACAATTCCTTGACAAATGAAGATCAGACGTAAAGCGACAGGATATGGTTATACTGATGAATGCTCAGAATACCATGGATGAAACAAATGAGCAATGAGGAAGTTTTAATGAACTGCAAGGAGACTTATAATAATAATCATACAGACTAAGTTGCAATTTATGGGATACATAATGAGGATAGATGATCTAGAGAATGTGATACTCACAGGACTTACTGAAGGCAAAAGCAGTATTGGGAAACAATAAATATCCTAACTAACATATATGTGTAACTGGATAGCAGAATGAGATAAAGTGGGGTGGTAAAATATCAAGAGTTAGAAATGGAAAATCATGGAGAGCTATGATCATCTATATCCTGAAAGTAAACAGTGCATGAAAGAAGAGATCAACTACTTTAAAGATAAGAAATGCAATTATAATAATCCAGTTATTATTTCATTTTTATTGCACAATTTTACAAAGGCAGCTTATTATAATTGTGCCTGTCTGTTCGTTCATTAGGTTACATGACCATTACATGTGCCAATACCTCATAAATAACAAACTATTTCTTTTTGATCATGTAGAAAGAGGGGAAAAGATACTTGTTTTCAGTGATAAAATGAAAAAATTAAAGAAGAGAAGGTAGAAGCTGAAAGAAAGAATCAGATTAAACTGATAAAAACAGATACTACACTTAAGGCTGAGAAGTCATGTTGACCATGATTAAATGCCATTTTGTCAGACACAAAAAATGCCATAAGGCAATCACTAAAAATCCATTTACCATAAATAAAATAACATCATCTGTGGAATTATTTTTAAATTATTATTAAGAGAAATTTCATAAGATAGAAATTTGGCAAGAAAGAAAAACAGGAAGATAAAAGTGTTTAATGTCTCCTGTCGATACCTTATAAATAATGGACTATTTTATTTTGATTGTGTGGAAAGAGAGGAAAAGGCACTACTTAGTTTCAGTGAGAAAGGGGAAGAAAGAAGTGAAGACAGAAGTGTCTAATAGCTGTTTCACTGAAATAGAAAATGTTGTCAATTTAAAAAATTTTTCATTTGTACCCATTTCTTAAAATAACAACCAGCAATGGTTTGTTAAAGTTGTTAAAGCTCCAATATTTTCACACACATGTACACATTTAACAAATTTTATGTGTGCAAAAGTTTCCAGCACAAAAACGGATTTTCGACTGCATATTCAGCCCCTAATTAAAAAGCAAAAATACTAGGAACTTTTAATCTCTCCAAATATCTTTGTTTATAGAAACAGAAAGTGTGGGGGGTGGGGACAGATATATTGATAGTAGTAGTAATTGTCATCATGTCATTAAATAAATATACAGATATACACTCACAATGTAATTTAACATGTCTCTTTAACATTTGCATGCACTTTGACAGATTTAGTTCAAAATTTGTTTCAAATACATTTTTTTTTCAAAATAAGAGAACATTTTTTTTTAAATGGCAGTTCTGTAATAAAAAACACACTTAGGACATTTTCAAAAGTTTATAAAATAAAAATGTTTCAGAAATTTACATACCTAGAAAAAAACTTCTGCCAAGGAATTGTTTTTAAAATTAGATCCTATAACATCTATCTATATTTCTGAGATGAGGTATTGTAACTATTTATACTATTAACATTGTTCAGATTGTTGTCCTCATCTTTATTGCAATATTCCCAACATCTCAACCATGGACATTCTGATTTTCTTCCAGTGATAAACATTGGAATTTTGAACAAGCATAGACATGAATATAATATGGGAACCAGTAATACAGAGTGCAAGAGAAAAAAACAACAAATTGTAATATGAGCACTGTTAAAAATGGAAACAAAAACATTAGTGTTTTATTTCCCCAAAATTCATTCACTGATATCCTGATGGCTGTTGATAAAATTGGGCAATGGTAGAATGTGGATGGATGATTTTTCCTCTATAGAATGGATGGATAAAAGCATTGGTTAAAGTAATCTAGTGACTGAACCCAAACAGTTGTGAGGTCAATACCTGTCTACACAAGTGAACAAAATTTAGGAGAGATGAGTTACTAAAATAACCGAGGTATTCCGAAAAGGCATGGCATGTGGAACCAGAACAATCTACTCCAGTGAACAAAATTAAGAATTTGGTTTGATATTCCTTCATATATCACCTGAAGAAAACCAGAGCATACAATGGCTGAAATGTTGTGAATATGGTAATAAAGATGAGGGCAAAAGTCCGAATAGTGTAAATAGATCCCATAAATTCTAACAGTAAATATTTGTTGTAATTTAATTATTGTTTGAGTTATGCTAAGCAGTTTTGATTTGAAGCTAACATTTTGAGTAAGCTGTAAAGAAATTTTTTTTTCAAATTTATTAGTTTAGAATACCAATGTAAAGAAGCAGAGATATATACTTTTTATTCTTGAGAAACCTACATTTTTTTCTACAGATGAAAAATCATCCATCTACCTTCTAACATTGATGTTAATTCTGGATAATTACTCTCCAACAGAATTATCTATAGCTGTTGAAATCTATCATGTTTTTATTTTACAGACAAAATTTCTCATTCAAGGTCTAGCAATCTTTGACATCTTCAGGTAACTGGGTTTTGAATTCAGAGTTTTTTCTCCTAGACTGAGTGCCAACTATGTCTTGAGAACCCTAGCCACCCTGAATTCAGAGTTGTTTTCCTCCTAGACTGAATGTCAATCACGTCTTGAGAATCCAAGACACCCTGAATTCAGAGTTGTCTTACTTCTAGACTGAGTGCCAACCATGTCTTGAGAACCCATGCCATGCTGCAATGTAAACCTGATGGGGGCAGAAGAAGACTGGAGGAGAAAACAGCGAAAACATTTGTGATAATAACAACGAAAGTGAGGATATAATAATATAAATAACAGCAAATTATATCTTTTCATTATCCAATAACTAAATAGTGTGGATATATTATAAAATAATAATCATTTTGCTGTCAATTTTTTTTTAAATTTTAACATTGCTTTCTTTATTTACCTCATCATATGTACCTTGTGACCTTTTGGATTTCAAGAAACATATGGAAAATGTATATATATATATATGTTGATTTATATCTCTGTATAAAATCTATGGACAGTTAAGGATGTTATGTATTTCAGAAAATGATTCTTCCCCAGAAATATCCTACTTGCCTTGAGAGAAAATAAAAACACTTCATTGAAAAATCTTCCTTTGACATTAGGCGTAGCACTTATAATGCTAAAAAGAGTGCTTGAGAAATTTTTCTGTAAATGTCACCTTTTCAACCCTAAATGTTATTTCTGTTGATAGTTTTGCAAGTTCTATGCAAATACAGACAAGTAATGACTAACTTGTGTATTTTTTCAAGTTATCTACAGGTACTTATCTGGTTTAATGTTTCAAAGTGAAACAGCTGATGATTAAAAATATGTGTAAGTCATTTTTAAACAAGTGCAATTAGCAATCAAGTATGATTTTCTTGAGTGATAATAAATATTACTGATATAATGGACAGATATGTAAAGCTGAATATTGACAGGTAAAAGAAAGCAATCCGAGACAGAGAAATTAAGAACATTTTGTGATGGTTAGGTATAAACAAGGTAGATATAAACAGATATTGAGACAAAAACTAAAATACAAAATGACAGATATGAAGTGAATGAAGCTGATAAATAAAAAGAAACAGACTGAGCTAGAGACAGGTTAACAGACAGATATGTACAGACACTGAGGCATATATGATGAGCATTAGACTGATAGACAGTGGGTGGTGCTGAAAAGTTCTCAGCTGAAACAATTTCCCAAAATTTGACTAAATGACCAAACAGAAAATTTTTAATAATCTTGGACCTTTGTGCTCACAAAAAAACAACTGTCTCAAAAGGACAGTTTTTCCCTTGACACTGCTATTATTTTAACTACCTTCACTCCTTAGCATTATTTATTGTTTTAAAAAGAATTAGATTAGAATTTTGATAAAAAGTGAATTTATACATTTTCTTTTTTTCTTGAGAATTGACAACAAATATAATAATGACTATTTATTTATTAGATTGTTTATTGGAATGACTGACAAAATATTAGCTAACCGATTTGAACTTTATAAAATGATAAATAATAAGCATTTCCTTATAGTTGGTTCATATATTTTAATAATTTAGTTAACATTTATAAATTCATGTTTGCATATTTATTTCTTTATAAATTGGTAAATGATAAATATTGCTTTGCATTAGTTTTAATACAATAAAATTCTCAAGAATGAAAAAAAATGGAAAAATTCACTTTCATCATTCCATATGTTGAGGTTTTATCACAATTCTAATCATCACTTTTTAAAACAATAAACATTACCAAGGAGTGAAGGCAGTTAAAATAATGAAAGTGTCAAGGGAAAAACCGTCCTTTTGAAATATGTAATATCATTTGTATACTTATGTTTAAAATCAATGTGGACATGACCCAATATACATGTGTGTTTATTGTGAAAGAGTGTCTGTCTGTGTGTATTGCAGATATATAGTTATGTATATATATATGAGTTGACTATTTTTAACATTGAAGTACCAATATATATATATATATCACATTGAGTGCTGGTGTCAATAAAATAGCGCTTAACGAAATATAAAAGTGCTCTTAAGAATATATTAATAAATATACATTTTTTCCTGACCAGTAGCATAAATCAGAGTTTCGTGCATATGAAATTCTGAGTCATGCTACTTGTAAGTAAATATATATATATGTAAAATGTGTATGTATATAAATTTATATATATATTCCTCCTACTACCATAACACACCGATATATGCAACCATAAATAAACCCAAAATTTCAAAAATTAATAAGTTTGTCTGATGATCGCAGAGAGCATGAAACCTAGGGTCACAAACTCACATCTATCCAACTAAATATATGTGTGTATATATATATATATATATATATAGGTAAGTAGTCAGAGATAAAAAGATTTCCATTTATCATTTCCTTTAGATTTTCTTTTTCAGGCAGAATAAATATCAATTAATTAAATATTGCCACAAAAAATGAAAAGCTGCCAGAAGGAAGATATTTGGAAAAAGGAGATTTGCATTTTCAAGATTAAAACTGTTGGTATTATCTTGTGATGAGAATTTTTTTAGAAGGTTTTACATTGAGTCTCATAAAAAAGTTGGGGGGCAGAAACAAGCAAAATTATTTTATAGACTCCAAAGTTAATAATAAGAACCTTGAAGTTTCTAAGTTTTAAAAACTTAAGCCAATCATATTTTCTAGTCAGCAGAGATGATTGAATTTCTTCATAAATGATTTTCATCATTGTAATATTTTATATACCTTCAATCAGAATACATTTACTAAAAAATAAATTAAGAAAGTAATCTTTAGATACTCAGATTAAAGTATAAAGTGAACAGCCTTGTGCTTAAAAGAAATACAATTATACTTTAAAATGTGATCTTGACAAAAAATAATGAGATACAATACAGCTGACAACTTTTATATGTTTAAACACATTTTAAGTAAGGATTTAAATCAGTAGTGAAAATAAAGGAAACATTATGCATTATTTCAGAAAATTAAGCTTCAGGTGACTCTAATATGAAAAAAAAAACAGAAAGTGAAGTGTTAATTTTGAATTACAATCAACAAACAAAAAGTAAATATTATTTAATGTACACTGAGTGTTTTTATGCAAAAAGCCTTGAAACTTTCTTCTTCCCTTGAATTATACAGAAAAGCAGGTATATAAAAACATGGTTTCACCTGTGTATATATTATTTGAGTGAAGGTCTAACAGAATGCATACATGCAAATATATATGAGGAAAACAAAATGTTATATATAAGCAAGTTTTTTTTTTATTATACATATGCATATTTACATTTATATAGCTATAGGAAATCATATGCATTATATATATATTTGCATGCATACACACATTATATATATTATTTCAATACATTTGTATTTTTGCATCTGTTTACATGTATACACTAATGAGTAAAACATAAATGAATTAAACTCTATTTTAATCAAATTATAGGTTCCTGCCCTGAATAACCACCTTGCCCTACAAAAAAATTCAGTGAATATAAGAAAAGAAAAAAAAAATCAATTATGTGATGTAAAACTTCCTCAGGAGAAACAGAAAAAAAGAATTTGATTGGAAGGAAGCAGAAGTCAAATTAGACTTTGCCTTCCAGAAATGAAACATTGGTGAATCTTTGTGTAACAGAAGTTTCAAATACTTACATATGAATCAACGTTGTATAAGAAAATTTGAAATCTTGAACCTTCATGCCCACAAAAAAATGTAGCGACAAAAGCATGGATTTTCCCTTGACACTGCTATTATTTTAACTACCTTCACTCCTCAGCAATGTTTATTGTTTTAAAAAGCAATGATTAGAAATGTGAGAAAACCTAAACATATGAAAGTGAATTTATACATTTTTTGTTCTTGAGAATTTTTGATTTTAAGTATATATACACATGAACAGATTCACATATGCTTTTTATTCTAGCATACACAATGTGGGGCATATACAGTCACAACTATTCCAAGTAATGCTGCTACTGATTCAGGAGCAAGTGTAATATTATTGTTTTTATCCAACATCCAATAGAGAGGTGCATGACAGAGCCATGCTGTCCCAATTGCTCACTTATTTATTCATAGACAGTTTATCCACAATCTTGATCCTGATATACAACTGTTGGGGCCACCCACCTTCTCATCATAATGGACTGATCTCTCTACTACTAATAGGACAGTTCTATAGAGTTCTGGGAAGATCAGGTGACCATCACACTTCCGTCTCTCTACCGGAAGATACAGTTGAACTTTATACTCTTTCTGATTGTTACTGACTAAACTGCGTTCATTTGACTACTAATCTCTCTGTTGTAAATACCTCTTCAGATATACCAGTATTTTTCCCTATGTATGTGTTTGTCCTTATTTCAATACATGCACGGGGAAACACTCAACATCTCAACAACAACCTAGTTGAAAATTTGCAAAATACAATAAAAAAAATAAAAAGAGATGGATTTATATTATATACATGTGCCACCATGTCCCCAACGTCCCTCCACAGGTTTTGACTTCAGAGTTGTCCTTCTCCTATACCAGTTGCCTTCTAAGGCTATAGAACCCAGTCTGTCCTGCTATTTACTCATAGCTGGAGGGATAAGAAGAGGATTCATACCTTTCCCAAGGGGAATTAGCAC
This sequence comes from Acanthosepion pharaonis, assembly GCA_903632075.3. Classification (NCBI taxonomy): domain Eukaryota; kingdom Metazoa; phylum Mollusca; class Cephalopoda; order Sepiida; family Sepiidae; genus Acanthosepion; species Acanthosepion pharaonis. The sequence goes on from CAHIKZ030001890.1 coordinate 1,546,979, forward strand.
ATAAGTGAATGTAATGGATTTGACTGGAATTTGAACTCGACTCTTTGATTCCTCAATCCAAGCTGTTAACCATTATTCCACTATGCCACTCTAAATCAGCTCTCTGTATTCATCCCTTCAAAAACTGTGGATGGTTCTGCACAAAACCTTCACCACTATAATCAAATCTCATGTGCTGGTGGGTGGGTTGTCAGTGCCTAGGAACTGATCTACTTGAACTTCATATGTTGAATTTGTCGGGAGAGTCGAGTATATGAACAAACACACACACACACACACACACACACACACCAGTACTTATACAATTACCAAAATTAAGCAACAGTGAACCTGGTCCATGCTTAAATGGGTGACTGCTTGGGTATATTAGGTGCTGTAAGTTTCAATAAGTTGATAATTATAATGGTCAGGTTCCAATACCAGTCAATGTTCAAATACTTTTGGAAAAGGTATGAATCCACCTCATTTTCATCCAGATATGGTTTATTAGTTCGACTTGTACCAATAAATCATTATTATTTCCCCCAAATTCTAAAAATATTTTCTAACATTACAACAACCAGCAAAATGCTGTGGAGCCACAAAATAAATCAATCTCTCTCGCTATATATATATATATATTACAATGATGTTTATATTGTACAAGGCCTAAGAGCCACTTGAGATAGAGTGTTACAGAGTAACACAGTAAGTGACACAGTTTATGTGAACATGTGGGGAAAATAACAGTTAACTTCAGATTTGAACAGGTTGATATTGTAGTGATCAGAGAAGCATCAGTTCCACAATGTGCAGCAATTTGTAAGAAAAACTTGCTTGAGTGAAACTGACATCTAACCAATAGAAATATGAAGGGAATGAGGGTGGTTCGCTACAATGTGTGTGACATGGAAGGTTAGAACTGGTGAATTAGAGAATGTTGTTGGTTTGAACACTTTCCATGGAAATAGCAATAGAATAGCAAGAGAATTGTGATGTCTCCTCTGTAAGAAAGCAATTACAGGATGGAAAATAATTTGTCATTTATGCAACTTAACCTAGCTTGGCACAAAGCCACAAAAATGGAGCCTTCATTGTGCATGAAACCATTCCTCCACAATGATGCACCAATATAAGTGAGAATAGTATATCATAACGTATTCTTTCAAGTATGATCATGCATTATATCATACATTAGGCATTTATAAAGAAACAACGTCTCATTAGTTGAGTCACCTGTATGAACTGAATTCATAAATTAAACATTGTGTGTTGGCTCACTTTAATGTATAGAGAGCAACAAAAGCCCATTAATTATGATGGCATTATATTTAATTAAAATATCAATAAAACATTACTATATAGTAAAACTTCCCTTGGAACAGATTGCCAAGAACTAGGCTTTTCAACATTAAGAGATTAATCAAAGACTGTATTATTCTGTTCATTATTTTATTATCAATATCAACTGAATTTTTCTTTTTATCAAGTTTTTACTTTCTTTGTTATAATAAACAATGGAAAATAAAATTCCTTTGACTTTTTTTCTGGAAAACATAAATCTTTTGATAATTATAATAAGAAAGAAAAATATTAAACAGACAAAGATTAGCATAGGATAGGCATGCCTTTTTATAAAAAAAAAAATGCAGAAGAAAATTAAAACTCTTGATCATTTTATTAGAAGATAATTACATAATCAAGATGTTGACTCTCCACACTACTGCTTGGAAGGGAACTCCTACCAATACTGGAAAGAGCAATAAAAGTTGACTGAGAAACTTATTTTCTTGAAAAACTGTTTTAAGAGAATGTTTTTTTATTTCAACTGACAGTAACAAAAAATGTTCGGTCACTGAATGCTGCATGTTTTCTTATAAGGTTATGGCTAATCTCACCATTACTATTATCATAGTTTTTATAGAGATTTCATTTCATATAGTATTTTATACAGTTTTGTTTTATGTAGTCTTTTATATATTCTTACATAGATTTTTGTTTTATATAATTTTTATATAGAGTTTCAGTGTATATAGTCTTTTATATGGATTTCATATGGTCTTTTCTAGTGATCTATCTTTTATACTTAAAATGTGAAAAGTAGCAAATGCAATTATTAAAATAGGTATCACATGTAACTAGTAGGAAAAATAATGATATAATCAAGATGGTGACTTTTCACACTTCTTCAAATAAAAGGTTAGGAAGGAAATCTTCATCAATGCTGGAAAAAGTGATAACAGATACTGGACTTGAGAAACTGTTTTCCTGAAAAACCATTTTAAGAGAAAGATTTTATAAATTTTATCCAACAGTAATATTAACGGTTCAGTCAATGAATGCCAAATTTTTCCTTGTTTGGAAATGGTTAATCTCACAAAAATAATGACAAATTAGATTGTATTGTAATTAAACAGATTCTTTAATGATAGATATCCAGACTTATTAATAACATGTCTGTGGTTTGAGATACGAGTCACTAAGGATTGAAACAAAACTGACCACCATTAATTTTCTATCATCATGAAATGACAGATTAAATAATCAAATTTTGTTTGGACAACTGAACCATTTCTTTCCAAGAATAAAAAGATGTATTTTTTCTCACAGATCACACCTGAGAAGGGCTGTAGAATGGATTGTTCGAAATGTGTTTACAAAAGTAATTATAGGAAGAAGGAATTCAATAGTTAGAAAAATATTGGCTGTAATTAAAATGAAATAAAATGTCCAAGGAAATGTGTATCATTAATAAACGATGATGTGTAATTCTCCGTAAACAATGAGAGGAAAACAATCAGCACAGCATTTTTTTTTTAATTACACACAGACGATGATTTCTCAGAAATTACTTCAACATTTTTAATAATAATTATTTGCCCTTGGGTAGAATGTCAGAAGTTAAAATAATGAGCTCACAAACAAAAAATCAGTAACATGATTTATCTAGTTTTACAACTTTATAATTTGCTTTGTATTATAATAAAATGAACCAATTGTATGGATTCTCTAGAAAAAATGTCCTTTTATATAATTCAAAAGATAAGAAGATAGTGAATGAAAGCAAGATGAAAGGATTCAACATTAACTGCAAGAAGGCAAATAGCATGGCTGTTAGCAAAAGATGAACCCAAAATGCAAATTATAAATTCGAGATAGCAAAATAAAACAAGTACAAAAATTTAAATATCTGAGAAATGTCTTAACAGAGGATGAAAAATATGACACTGAAATCCAAAGACAGACTGGTACAGGTAAAGTGGCCTTTGAAAAGTTTAGCAGGGCATTAAGAAATATAGAAACTTTGTTTGAAACAAAGAAAAGAGTACTGAACTGTTACATGACATCTGTCCTCCTACATGGATGTGAATGCTGGATGATTTCCTCAAAGATGAAGAAGAGACTTGAAGGAACAGCAATGTGGTTTTATGGAAGGATGCTAAGGATGCCATGGACAGAATACATGAACAACGATGAAGTTTTAGAGAAAATGGAAACAAAAAGGATACTTATACATAACATCTGAAAGAGTCAGTTGAAATTTCAAGAGTGCATTATGAGGTAATAACCATTGAAAATCTGATACTCACAGTATAGATTGAAGGAAAGAGGGACAAGGAAGAACAATGCATATCCTACATCCTGAGGAGATACTTACTGCTTCCCACTACTGCTTTTGCCATCAAAATATCCTTTGAGTGTCAAATTCTTCAAACTGTCTTCCCTCTTTCTGTTCCATAAATTTCAGTCATCTCTTTCTGATTTTAAATACAAGAGTCCCATTCATTACCATTTTCCTTAAAGCTTCTCTGTAGCTCACATGTTATTGTGAGTATCCTTCCAAAGAGCCACACCTCTCTGTTTAAATTCTCCTCTACATCTGTAAGGAAACTGTCAAGCTTTTGCTACCATACAATAGAGTTGATACTACATGGCAGTTGAACATGCTTTTCTTTGTTTCTTATGATATATTCACTTATGTAAAAATGCCCTTGGGAAAGGTAGAAATCTATCTCCTCCCTCCTACTATAGATTAAATAGTAGAACTTGTATTTGGGAAATCACTATTATTCACAAAAATTGTTAAAGCAATATTCATTTGAAAAAAATATAATAAACAAATAAATCAATCAGGAATTTTGTTTCTAATAATTTGTTTAGCTTTTGGAAAGTATCTTATTCTATTCCAATGTCTTCAGATTTCAGTGTCACATCTTTTGTCCTCTGTTAAAGCACTAACTAGATATTTAAAGTTGTGTACTTTATTGATTTTGACCTCCCTAATTAATAGCTCACATATTTGTTCTCAAACAGGTCAATCTTTCCTGAGTATGTTGAAAGAAGAAAAGTGTTAAATTATCATAATTATTACTAAATAATAGGCACTAATTTTACAATGATTTTGCTTGAAAATTATGAAACATTTACATCACACCAGTCATATTTTTGGTTTAGTCAATAGGTTGTTAGCAGTTGCAAGTAAGAGTCACTGATTGCTATGATTTCTCCAAAATATATGTATGAAAATAAAACACATTTCTTGATTACATTGTCAGTTTCAACAATAATAATTAGTGTTTGTAGACATGAGATTGTGTGTGAGGAAACTGAATTATTTAATTCAAGAGAGATGCATAATGTTTAGCATTTAATCTTCACAGTTTAGAATATCTCTCAAATTATTATGATAACATATACACAATTTGGGATAATTCTCATATTTTTCTATTATATAACATAGAGCCCCACTTATATTATTATAACATATACATAATTTGGTGCATCTTTTATGAAAACAGATATTAAATTCTCTATTTTACTTAATTCAAGCACATGACATGAAATAAAATAAACACAGAGATTGAAAAATATATATAGGCATTTTAAAAAATGATGCCAGTCTGCTTTAAATCCAAACTAGTGAGGCATTCAGTAAAGGCTGAAATATTTGTACTAATGAAATTTTCAGCAACATGACTTTGAGTAGTCACCCATTGAAGAAAGAGAGAGAGAAAAAAATGTGCACTGTTATCAACATATTTAACACTATTTGCATCATTCAGACTGTTGTCCTCATCTTTATTGCCATATTCTCCATGTTTTGTCTGCTGTGCACTCTAAACTTCTTCAGGTGATATGCATCAGAATTCTGAACCCAGTGGCTAAAAGCACTGGTTGACTATTCCCAAAAAGTGACTTGTACCAAAAAGTTGTGAGATCAATATATGACCACAGCAGAAAGAACAAAAAGTCGGAGAGTTGAGTTACTGAAGAGGGTTGAATTTTTGATATCCCAAAAAAACATAGCTGTTACACCCTATATATATATATATATGTGTGTGTGTGTGTGTGTGTGTGTGAGTGTATATATATGTATATATATATATGTATATATATATATTTGTATGTATAAAGACAAAAGGAAACTTTTTTTTACCAATGCATTTTATTCTCTGATGGATTTCATCAAGGGATTTACCTTCATAAAGTTTATGATAAACTAATTTTACAATTGTGTTGTGCTCATATATTTTTTTTTTAAGCATTTCACCCCAAGCAAGGCGAGAGTGCCACTAGCACACAAGGGGTTACAGAGAGTAGGAGCAAGAGTAAAGAGGTGTGATAAAGGAAAGGATGAAGAGAAGGACAGGGAATCAGATCAAGGCATCCAAAGATGTCGACTGACATTGCATTTGAATAATTGAAGATTATAGCTATCAGGGAAGCAAGTAAGAGGAAGAGAGTTGCACAGACAGGCAGTGCAAGACATGAAGCTATTGGAGTAGAAGAGTGTTATGATGTTGATTTGGGGTTAGTAGAGACAAACGCCAAATAACACGTAACAATAAAAAGGGATTTAATAGGTTGGTAAACAGGTATCGAAATCGCCTGAGTAGTCAATAACTAGCTCAGCTAAGAACTTCTCTGTCCCTCTGTCTTCTGACATGCCACTATTTAAAGTCTTTGTTCGCAGACAAGTTCATCTTCAAGAGGGGTGGTAGGTTTCCGACACAACAAAGAGACAGCTACATTTAACAGTTCCACAGTGAAATCATGGGACTGAGATGCCAACCAAGTAGCACACTTAAATTCATGTAGTTTGGGAACCAGTGAAAGTAGCTCATCAGAGCAGTTACCATGAAAGTACTTGTAGAAAAGACAGAGGGAAGTGACAGCACGTCTGTGAGAAACTGACTGTAGACCAGATCAGGACCAATCACATTGATATGAACAAGGGGGAATCCAGACCATATATGGTAGCAACATTCCATGCAAGGGCAAATAGTTGATTTATAGATTTGAAGGATGGACTCAAGCAAGAAAAACTTCCTGTCGTGACACAAAAACCAACTATATAAAAACTATGTTGCTTTGCATTTTCTGTCTGATGTTCAATAGTTCCTGAATCTTCTTCTATCTGCTGTGCTCCTTGCCCTGATGAAGTCAATCAGAGGATGAAATGTTGGTAAAGAAAAGTTTTTATTTTGTATTTATTCATAGTCTTTTTTATATAATTTATTTATATTTGAATTTTTACACACTCACACAATCTATCTGTCTCTCTCTCTCTCTCTATATATATATTTAAGTTTCAAAATGACTCATAAGGTATTATGATTAAGCATTTTATTCAATTTTTTTTGTGTTTCTATAATTTTTTTTCTTTTCTGGACATAAAGTGTGTGAAAATTGTCTGAATGTTCTATATATGTAAGCATTTTTGGTTATTCTATTAGTGATTATCAAGGATGCTTTTATTCTAAACTGAATGTGTAGATTTCTATATATGTATCAAGAGTGATCTAATGTGTTTTTATTTTTCAAACATGGTTAGCACATTGTGGGCATGTTCATAGTTGATTTTATTGAGTGTTGGCTTTTTATTTTTCATTATTAATGCTTCCATTGTTTTGAAATTTCTTTTTACATGTGGATGAAGCTATTATGCTTGTATTTCCTTCAAGTATGTTATGGATGAAGTTTAGTAGGTTTCCACGTGTGTTTAAATGAGTTCTAATTGAGCTATGGTCATATATATATATATATATATATATATATATATATATATATATATATATATATGTGTGTGTGTGTGTGTGTGTGTGTGTGTGAGGCAAATGTACCTAACAAACTTGTGTAAATAGATGGTAGAACATAGAGTAGGAAAAATAGTAAAAGGACAAACACATATAAAAAAGACAGCTGAAAATCTATCATATAAGGAAAGAAGAATTAGAAAATTAGACACTCATAAGATGTATTGAAGACAACAGAACTGAAATAAACACCAAGTAACTTACCTAACAAGTATTTGTAAATGGATAGCACATCAAAGTTTTGAAGGGATAGTCAAAAGACAAACATATGAGGTGCGGGCTGAAGAGTTCTTACCATAACCTATTTTCCAGAATCTGACCAAAGTAACAAACATCAGAATCATTTTGAATTCCCATATTGGCTTATCCAAGAAATTTTCAGCATCTCCTATGTATATTATTATGTTTATGTGAATATATATATATATATATATATATATATATATATATACACACACAGGTAAAAAATCCATGGGTAAGTAATCTAAGTAGATCCTATTAATATAAAATATTAAAACTGATCCACAAAGACAGCTCAATGTAATTTTTTATTTTAGTGCATATAAGTGAATTACAATTAATGAGATCCAAATGATTTACCTCATACAGATGATCATTTTGTAGACTTATCAGTGCAAATACATTTACTAAAATCAGTAAAATTAGTAAATGTATTTGCATTGATAAGTCTAGGGAAAAATTACTTTCCCATGGATGAAATGATCATCTGTATGAGGTAAATCATTTGATCTCATATATATATATATATATATATATATATATATATATATAGGAAACTTCATCAAAACATATGTTTCTTATATTTCCATCTACACAAAGCTCCTACTAAAAACAAATGAAAACAAAATTTTTCACAGTAAACCAACACATACAATTATTTTCCAACATAAAATTTCAATAGATGTCATATGATATACTTTCTATAAATAAATGCAGTATACTTTTCACTAATGAATACACAATTATACTATCATGCATTGACTCCAATTTGTGCACATATTTGTATATACGTAAATAATATTGTTTACATATTTGTATTTAAAATAAATGTGGACAATCTTTGAGGATATTTTCTACTAATATGATGCTTGATCATCAATCTTTAGTACCTGGGCATTGGGGGCAATTTAATAATTTGATACTTTTTCTCAAGGGGAAGGTCTTAAAAGCTGGCAAAATTTGTCTGCGTTGAATACATAAAAATACTGCAGACATAAGTTAATTTAATACCAAATGGTGAATATATATTTACACCCTGTCAAAAAAAAATGCATTATTTTTGATAAGATTATACTTTTGTCTTCAGTCATATATTTACTTTCTACATGTAACTGAAATGTCTGGAAAAAGATAATGGCAAAAAATAAAAATATCTATATGACTGATGAATATGAACTGAAACGAAAGCATTTTTTTTTCCCCTCACACATCTATGTAATTTTTAAAAATTATTTTTTTTCTGGTTTTCTTCCTGATTAACATTCTCATTTCTATTTTCTGGTTATAAAATGGTTACAACAGACAAGTGATCTGAGGAAATGGAAAACTAGGTGCCAAAAGCAAGAAATAAGGCCAATTCAATAAAAGCATGTTATGTCATTTATGACCAAATTGTTAAGATCTCAGTGGAACAGAAGATAAAAACATAAAAAAAAAATTAATTCCATATCTTATCCTTCCACTTAATGTTAGTTGTGAGTTATCAGATTATCTTACAGAATGATTTGTTGCAGATGAACATCTTCCTCGAACATGATCATATTATTTCTAGGATATCAACATGATTGTAGATCATCTACTGCATTAGCCATGGGATACAAAATCTAAGTTTCATAACAGTATCAGCAATAATGGAAATATAAATTTCTACTAGGAATCATGTTTAAGTCAAAATAGATAACTAAAGTTGGCTTTGAAAACCAAATTTGTTGACTTAGCTAAGGTTTCATTTTAGATAACATATTGGAGTTACCTGATATTACAAAAGCATTGCAGCATGATGGTATTTCAACTAGTGATGATGATATACTGATATTAAAGAAGTATTGAAAAGCTTGCAATTACTTCAGGATCTCTTTTCAAGGAGTTATGAGAGACCTATTGAGGTCACTGAAAACTTTTTAGGGGTGGAGTGTATATTTAGTTGCAAAACAGAACAGTGGATGTGAATTATGGTTCAAATTTTACTTTATTCCTAACGCAATAAAACTTTGATGGCAATGTATAAAGAATAAATGGGAGAGCATCCTCCTCACATGAGTACACACTTCTCGGGAATGAGAAGTTTTTACAGGCATCTTCCTTCTAGAATTTGTCTTAACTACCTGATTTCAGACACATTTGATTTAGGAATGCGATGTGAAGCATATATGGACAAATCTCAACACTAGATATTCCCAGACCACATTCAGAAGGGTGGAGGTAAAAGATCACCCAACATACCTTGGGAGCCTTGCCTCGCCACAAGAAGGAGAACAAGATCCTTATTAAAGTCATTAGTATGGTATATGGGAATGGAAGTACAGTGAGTCAGTAAGAGGTAATTGGGGAGATGTGCTACTTCTACCCTCTTCCTTAAGGAAATATTCCTCCGGGACACCAGGCAAACTGCAACCTCAGTCTTCTCTTGCTGCTCTGACCAATTCCTTTGTAAAAGGAGATTGAACCACATGCTGAATATCTTGACCATCTATCAGCTTCACTCTAAGATGGCTTCTCTCTTCTCTGGGTTGCCTATATCAGTGAGGCTAGCTCAATGATTAGCCAATAATAATCTTATAATTATTCCCATGCAAATAACATACCAGTGCCATCTGTTTAGATCTACCTTTTCCAAACTGTCATGGGGAATTAACTCAACATTGTACACTCTTGTTTTATTTTTTATGAAAGCCTGAAACTACTTATTTTTAAATACTGCTGCCATGACAAATGTTCAGAAAAGATCCATTTTTTAATGTCACTAGATCCACCAGTGTTGAATCATACTCATTTCCTATATGTTTCTTTGCCAAGAAGGATATTAATCTCAGAAATCTTCTTTTCAAAAACCACTACATTGTGGAACAGACTCCTGCATCCTCAAACACTACAATCTTAACTTCACAGATTTAATTCAGTAGCCCTATATGTTGAGTGAATCATATACCTTGAATTGGATGAACTTTCAAAAACAAATTAGCTGTTGTGAGTGAGAAAACAAAGTTGAAGTGTGATAAAGGTTAGTCACATTTGTCTATAAAGCCATTATAATGTTGTTTTGAGCATTTGGATCAATCTCACTCTAGAGCAGTTCTCAAATATTCTTTTTCTCTTAACTACATATTTTAAATTAAAATTTGCTTGTGCTTCACCAAATTTTAAGTGATAAAAAGTACATTTAAAAATAAAAAAAATACAGAGAGAAGGTTAAAGGAAGATAACAGCTGGTTTGAAGTCAGATCATTATCATTAATAACTGTCTCCTCCAATTTGCCGACCCTAGTTACTATATTCTTTATATTTGATATAATGCAAAAATATCTCAGTAATAAAATCAGTCAATAATTATTTATAATGGATTATACTGGGATTCATGTATGCAATTACAAGTAATCCATAATATTTTAAATTTTTAAATCATATTTATTTCTGGCGTATGAATTTTTTGAAACTGTTTCTAAATCTGATTGTCTTTCAATCATTCTGCCTCACCTGCTATCCTCTTTCATTGCATTAACGAGGTACACCGCAGTGTTTGGAAACCACTGCTCTCCAATAGAATAATATCATATTTTTCACTATATAAGGTGTACTTTTTGAAAAACATTCCCCTAAAAATCACCTTGCATCTTATCTCTTGATAGATTAATGCTAAAAGACTAACACTTTCTTTTCTGACACACTAGTCTCCTGATGACCCCAGAATTAAGTATATATAATTACAAATAATTAAATTATGATTATAAATCATAATAATTTTTAAGTAATTTTAAAAATCAATATATAATTTTAGATTAATTATCACTTCAGCGTTACTAGTTTTGTAAAACTCTCACTTCAACATTCCTTTTTTACAGAATGATCATCGTTATTTTTATTTTATGTGTTATTTCCCTCCAAGACATGGGTGATAATGGCTCTCTACAACTTCCTATCTTTTGTAGCACTTAGCAGTATTTGCCTTTTTACTATTCCATGCATTCTATTCTGTTATCCATTTACACAAGCTTGTTAGGTAATCTCTGCTCTTCTTGTCTTTAATATATTCTGTGAGTGTCAAATTCCCCACACCTTCTTTCCTTATTATATATCACAGAAATTTTGACTATGATTTTGAGTATAAGTGCAAATTATGATTCTATAATGGAATAATGTTAAAATATGTAATAAAAGTCAATATACAAGTATAAATGAATTATCTTTTCTATCTTATTAGGTTCTTTCCTAAATATTAATTTCCAAATTAAAGGTGTATGTTATATGGGGGGAAATATGGTAAGTAATTCCTTTTCTCCCCCGTCAGTGAGTTTTAATTAAATCTTTATCACTTTCTTCATGACATTTTGCCAGAAACACAAGTAGCCTGATGTTATAATAAGACATTTTCACTACCTTATTATGTAACACTGAGATACTAAACTTAACCTTGCCTAGATGGCTTAATAAATATTTGATGTAATATTATTAATAAATAAATATTATCATGGACAGGTAAGATTGTTTTTTAATATTCTAATGTTCACCCCCATACAAAGCCCAAAAGCCACTCTAGGTAGAGATGGTGTTATATGAGTGTAAGAAAAAGGAAGGAAATAAAGTTCATGGTGTTAAGACAACAGTTAACCTGAGGTCAAGATTGCAGTGATTGGGAAAACATCCTGCTGAGAGACATCTCTATAAATCAGCAGTTCTTAGGAAAAAAGCTGTCTGGGTGGAACTTACTTCTTACAAATGGAATACAAAGGGAATGAGCATCATTCATCCTTGTTCAGTTGCAAAGGTCATGGCTGGTGGGACCAAGGAATATAGCTTGTCAGAACACATGCCATGGAAAAACAATGATAGAATATCAATAGGCTTGTGATGTCTCATCTGTGGAAAAGGGCTGTGAGGCGGAAAATTAATTCATCACCTACAACTCTGTCGAGATGTTTTTGAACTCTACAAAGACAGGAAAGTGCAGATTGGGCAGCTTCTGTCCAGACATGGAAGCAATATGCTGTTTTTTAGTCTGAACTGTCTCTTGTAAAGATAGTATATAGCAGAGGGAGAGATATTTATTGCAATGGTACAATGGATAGAAGCTCAGATTGAGGAATCAGAGAGCCAAGTACAAATTCCATTTGGATCCATTACATTCACTTACATTCTAATAGCCTTGGGAAAGGTATGAATCCTCTTCTTCTCCCCCCCAGCTATGGTTAAATAGCAAGATAAATTGGGTTCTAGAGTCTTGGATGGCAACTGGTCTACCATAGAAGAAATGGCAACCTACAGCAAGAAAAACATCTGCCTTGTCAGTCATGTGTCGAAAGATACATGATCTCCTATGCATGTATCACACATGGCACACAACTTATTGACTGACAATAAACCAGTAATTGTTCCAGCTGCTTTAACAATAGATTGGATATATGAGTCCCACTTGAAGTCTGAAGAGTCCCAATAAATGTTCAAGGCAAGGAGCCTCCATCATGATAGGTGAAAGTTCAGTATCTGCTTGGTGGTGGTGGTGGTGGAATGTTACTAGTTTGGACATATTGAAATTTACAAACCAGATTTACCCCATTGAATTATTAGGTAAAAGGTAAGATCAGCTGCGAAATAATGGTCATCCAGGTTTTTGGAGGTGTATCTATAAACTGGTCTATCATCAGCATAGAATGTATAAATTAGATAATATCCTTGACAGATAATATAATAACTAGATAATACAGAAATTAGATAATATCAGGAATAGACAAAATAATAAAGAAATTAGATAATATTGATATATAATTAATTGCTAATATTATGCTTAATAAATCATCAAGTATATGATATTGTTACTTCTTTAATCTATTCACTGTCATAAAGAAGAATTATTCTTACAATATTAAAAATCTAACTGGTGGTAAACAGAATAATGCATGACTCATTTAATGAAGTTTTCAGCTTTATACTTTCAATACATTTTGGTGTAAAAATGAACTCTATGTAGACAGTAAAAAGAACACTAAACAGGGCTCTTCTTTTCCATATGTTAATTATAGAAATATAATATCAAACTTCAGTACTGTCATGTTATCAAAAAAAAAAAATATATGAGGTCTGATCAAAAATTTCGGGACTGGTGCTATGAAAATAAACTACAACACATATCTATATGGCATTTAAACTCCTTTCAAGTAGTCCCCTTCTGAAACCACACATTATCCAGCATTGTTTGCATTGATGGAAGCATTCCTGGAATTCCTTTTTTGGGAGATAGTGAGTAGCTGCCTCATTGCATTGTCTTGGATTTTCTCAATGTCTTAAAATCTTGTTCCTTTCAAGAGAGAATTGATTTTTGAAGAGGATGATATTACAAGGGTGAAATCTGGGGTATATGGCGGTTATTGGCCCTGTGGAATGTTGATCTTGCCCAAAAACTGCTGTACAAGCCATGTTCACTAATGTAATCAAAATAATGTGGTGAGATAACCACACTCTACACATTTTCCTTCCAAGTACTGCTATAAATGACAGAAGGGAATGAGAATTTTATAACTTAGTGTGTATACATGACAGAGTTCAAGGTCAATATGTGCCAAGGGGCTTTACTCTGCATACTTTAGCTCCATTATCATAGCAACAGTCCTGGTAATTTTTCATCAGACCTTGTATCTTTTCTGATAAATATCAGTTATATTTTTTATTATTTATATTATTTACAGTTGAAACAATGTCTTAATATCACAGTGTTTCAGCCATTGTACTTCTGACCTTCTTCAGGAAATTTCAAAATGAACCCTTTATTTAATCTATGAACAGAGGTTGTCCTTATTCTGCTGTAAATGCTTAGTTATATCCTGTCTTATATTTTAGTACTGCTCACTTATTGCTAGTGCTGTTCCCACTGAGTCTAAGTCTTTATTACCCCGCCCATGGATTGAACTCATGATTACTATTCCACAAAATTCACAAAGCATACTTTAATCCTGTTGATAGATAGAATATTTCAGTTAATATTTCCCTGAAGGTTTTCCAGAATAACAACTTAGATTAAGCTGGACGGCACAAGAGAAATATGATAATGAGACTAATGATAAGGATGTTAGTATGGCTGTGAATAATGTAAATAATAACTTTTCATCCAAAAAATTCAATATAAATTATATGTTTCATATTTTTTGTTTCCTCTCCATATTTTTTGAAAAGATTTTTGGTTTTGTTTGTTTAATTAAACAGATTTGTCATTGTTACTAAGAAGACACTAACAGGTGTGTCCAACTTTTCAAAAGGTATAATTGTAAAGTGTTATTTATATGAATGAAGTGTTTGGGCTTGCTGACTGGTAAACGACAGCAACAACCAATAATCAAATAATCTCCAACAACAGACTGGCCATAACTTCCTGTAAATTACAATTTTAGACATGATTACTTCCTCTCATATACCTCACCACATTCACACTTTTGTTAAGTCATTTACATTGACTTAACTCCTGACATATGTGGAAGTAGTAACTACTAAACACTTTAGATACATCAGCATATGATTCCGTTATCACAAATTTAGTATAGTAGAAAAGGAAATTCAATCTAGAATAAGCTGTTCCAGAGGTACTTTTACCCAACACCACAAATTGCTACAAACCAAAACATCAACATGAAAACTTGTTTCATATACGTAAAAAGTTAATTTTACAATTGTATAGCTTAGTAGAATAAATTTTCATTAATTTTTAGGAAGTAATTAAAAGTTTTATTATTTAACATACAATATTTTAAAAACAATTTAATCATTAAAATACCAAATACTTATTTAATAAAAATGCAATATTGTTTTTTGTATATCTTTTCTTTAAGGTTTATATGCAAGAATACGGTTCCCAGCTCTCCCTGCTTTTGCATGAACAACAAATAAATCACAAAGCCAAACACCCCCAGAAAGAAATATTTACACATGGCCAACTGTATGTTGCAGGCTTAAAAGTAAGAAATCCTAAAAATTTATTATTCACTGTTAAAAAAGAAAAAAAGTAATTTTCTTAAAAAATATTGTTTACCATGAAGTCCTAGAAAATTAAATTAAAGAAAATTATTAAACTGCAAAGTGGGATTTTTTCTAAGTATTTTTCCAAATAAGTCAGATTATTCAAATTTCATTGATTGGTTTGCAAAATTGAATAAAATGTACAGTTTGTAAATCACAACAAAAAAGTTAGCGATAACTTCAACAATACTAAATACTGTGACAATTTCAACAAGCGTTAATGTTTTTGAAAAAAATTCTAGTATATAAAATTGACTGAGAAGTGTCATGATAGATGACATAAAACATGACAAAAAAAATCCAAATGTACATTGCAATAGCGAACGATGCCTTCCAGAAGCTAAAGAAAGCATTAAGAGAGAGGAAAATTTCAAGAAAACAAATCTAATAATTAATAACTCAAAATATTTTTTCTGAGGATCAAAGAAAATCAAAGATATAGAATTTTGTAAATGTCTCACATACATATCGCATATCAGATTCATATTACGTCACATAAATATCAGGTCATATCATATGCATATCACATAGTGTCATATCACTTGTCAGTCATTAAAAACAGCAAATTAGAAGTGGAGAAAAATGATATTGTCATAGCAACTCCCAGTACCAGTAGAGTTAGTATGGAAGTCTTCTTTTATGTGCCTTCTCCTTTCAGCACATTTGTAAGTTTATTTTTTTTACTATCTTAATCCCTGTTCTGCCAACCATTTACATGAACTCATTAGATAGGTTACTTGCAGTCCTTCTCAGTCCCTTAACCTTCAATATGTCCTGTGCATATCAAATTTTGCCAGCCTTCTTTCCTCATGATTTGCCTGAGAAATTTCAACTGCAATTTTCTGATTTTATGTATACATGTCCTTTTTATTTATTAGAAATAAATAAACTGGAATCTGATTTTTCCTATATTTATTGGTGTCTTCATAATCACAACCTTTCCCCCACTCCAGAGTATCAATAATGTTTCCTATTGTGAAACTTTAATGTAAATATATTTGCCTTATTTTCTTAATTTTTTTTATATTATTATTATTATTTGGGATCCTATTCAACTTTTAGATGTTTTGGTTTGGTAATAATGATTGTATTTCACATACTACTTGCAGCTTAGAAATGCAACACTTCTCTTAGAAGATGAACTGCCTCCTGCACACTCCAGACAATTTCAAATATTATTGGAAATGGAAGTGGAGGAAGAAATAATAATAATAATAATAATAATGATAATAATAATAATATAATTCTTCATCATTCACATCACACTAATTATAATACTAATTCCCTCTTGTAGCGCTCCTTTGGGCCCTTGCCATCAGTTTGGGAAAGCTTTCTCTATTGTTGTATTTATTTAAATTTTTACCACTGTTGTAATAATCATTCAGCTGTAACAATATTGCTAAAATGATGCTGTATTTTATAAAAATAATAAAAATATCACTACATTGCCAATTACTAATTATTTCTCTAATTTAAAGTCCATTAAAAGGAACATTTTGGTGTGATCTAAGCTTAGCAAGCTTGTTTCACTAGATCACTTATGACTGAGTAGTGAGTTTGATTCTCTTTGGGTGCTTGATGCTTTCGACCTTGTGCCAGAAGTTAGCTATGCTAACTAAATCTTTTTTTTGGTCACTTCGACGTGGTGTTTAGCAAGTTTGTCTTGCTAGATCAATTATGACTGAGCAGTAGGTTTGATCCTTACTGGGTGCTTCCTACTTTCTACCTCATGACACATCTAAGCTATGCTTAGTAAATTACTATAAAAATCATTAGAATATATTAAATATACCTTTATTTATATATCTAATAGTTTTATCTTCCAAGTAACTTTTGCATTAATTTCCAATCCCTAACAATCAGTTTACTCCTTTGCAAATAATAACCCTATTCTGTCAGTATCCACTGGCCAAGGATAATCCTTTAATCTTTCGTTGTAATGTATTTTTTGTCAAAGAATTCAGGAAAATAAAAACTAATCATAGAATAATCCGATTCTGTCAGTATCCTCTGTATTAATTCCTGATGATGGACAATCCCGTCTTGCTTATTTGCAATGCATAGCTTAGAGACTAAGTATTGAAACTCTTTAAAAAAAAAATAACTTATATACAACATGAGCAAATTTTAGCACTTAATCAGTGCTTAATTTGGTTCCTTTCTGCCAGAAATATTTCATTGTTAAGAAAGAAAATGATTAACTCAGTGGTGAAGTAGTGGTAAATGCAATGAGTTTTCTTTCAACCACCAGAATTTACCATATTTCTATAAATGTAATCATGTGAGTGAATGAATGAATTTTTTTTTTTACTCATTTCACTCAAAGCAAAGCAGGGATGCCATTAGTACACTAGGGATTACAACGAGTGAAAGTTTAAGTACTTCAAATTAAATAAAGATGTACAAAATGAAAACTGATGAAAAAAACATTTTTTAATCATTTCACCCCAAGGTGGGAATGCCACTAATTCATATGGTGTTAGAGAGAATGATTCTAGGGAGGGTTGGGGAAAGAACAAAAGATGCATGCGATTCAAGAAGATAGAAGATAACAATTGATGTTGCATTTAAATTTTTGAAGATTCTAGTTATCAGGGAAACAAGTAAATGGAAGGGAGTTCCACAGGCAGGAAGTGTGAGAAAAGAACCTGCTGGAGCAGAAGTGGTAGTTGCATTTATGAGGCCCTACGAGGCTGGCATCCCACTCTCACCCCTTCACTGTCGAAACTCCTAAATGTAGCCATCTCTTCTACTCCAATAGCTTCATGTCTTGCACCTCTCACCTGTAGAACTCCCTTCCCTATTCCAGTTTCCCTGAGAGCTATAATCTCCAGCTATTCAAATGTAATGTCAATCGACATCTCCAGTTGCCTTGATCTATCCACTACCCTTCTCCTCATCCTTTCCTCTATCACTCCTATCTGATCTTGCTCCAAATTTTCTGTAACCTCTTGTGTCCTAGTGGCTTCCCACCTTGCTTGGGGTGAAGTGCTTAAAAAAAAAAAAAGAAAGAAAAAAAAAGAAAGAAAAAAAAGAAAGAAAAAAAAAGAAAGAAAAAAAAAGAAAGAAAGCTATTTCAATAGTAAACAGGTGGAACATAGATGCCAGTCTAATAGCACGCTTAAATTCATGTAGTTGAGTCACCAGGGAAAAAATTTCATCAGTTGTTATGATAGAGGAAACCACACCACGTCAGTGAAAAAGTGACTGAAGTTGAGATTCCAAGTCAGGTTTGATTTAAATCCTACCAATGATATCATGTGTTATATAAACATCTCATCTTAATCACCCAAGTTAATCTTAAATGGTCAATGTGAAAGCTGCAAAATGGAGTTCATCTTGAATCTAAGCTTGTAAGAGTGATGTGAATATTAAATAGCTAAATAATGATGATTTATTTTCAATCATAGAACACTAATAATTATAAGAAAATTAAAAAAAAAAACAAATAATACAGGAGGTAATGTTGAGTCATTGATTAGAATAAATAAAAAAAATGAAAAACTGTATTGCAAAAAAATCTTAAAAATCTAGTTATGGCTCCCCACAGCTTCCTTTTCGTTATTATCTGTGAAATAAGTATACTTATTTGTGAAAAACAGTGGATTAGTTTCAAGCTGCCTTCTCTACATTTTTCCTTTTTTTTTTTATACCAGTTGCCATCCAAGGCAAGAGATCATCATCTATCCTGCCACTGGCATTAATAATGAAGGATTAAGACTGGCTTGACTTTACTGATTCTAACATAATCTTTAACCTATAGTGGGAAAAGAGATGGATTTGTGTCTTTCTCAAGGGCAACAGTGTGAAAGTGATAACAACAGATTTGACCAGAATTTGAACTCAGTTTGCCAATCCCATATTTCACATCTATAACCATTAACTATTTGTGCGTTTACAAGACACTTATTTTCAATACTGAAGCTTTTCCCTGTGAATACTAAATTCAATCAGCCAGTTAATCTGTTAAAAGGAAAGCAAGAAATGCAAAGGCAGATATTTTCTTGAAACTGAAATGTAACTTCCTTAAGGTTGTGTTGTTAGTCTGAACAATAAATGACCATTTTCTTTTTTGAATGTCTTTCTTAAAAAAAAAAAAAAAGAAAATTAAAAAAAAAAAAGAAAATGAAAATGAAAAAAAAAGAAAATGAAAAAAAAAAAAATGAAAAAAAAGCTCTCTGATCAAATCTGTTGAGGAACATCAACAAAGATATAGAAAGTATAAGTTATTGTATTTTCTCCTCTGCCCTGAAGTAGAATTTCTGTCTCAAGCAAAAACCTTGCCAGTAAAATTTCATTGCTTTATATATTGAAAAGCATTCAAATTTAAAAAGACATGCAAAAGAAAACAAGACAAAATTATATGAAAAACAGACAGGATATTAGTGGGAAGGTTTTTGTGAATACTTTTTATGAAATAGAATAAATGACAAGGATTTTAGGTGCAAAGCCGAGAAGAATAAAAACAACCAAGATGAATTTAAAAGTTTATTCACAGAAATATTCACATTTTTTTGGTCAGTGTTTTTATTTATATAAATGTAGAAGTCTTTATGAAATTATTCATGTCTTAAACTGATTGCATTCTTTCGGATTTATGGAAATAAATTTCAGAGAAGTAAATTTTAAAAGCTCTTTGTGTTTAGAATTTAATGCAATTATGTCATTCACATAGTTTTTTTTTCCAACATATACTTTTGGTTGATTTGATTTATAGATAAAAGCATATGACATGAGATAAGCTACCTCAGGGATGAAAGAGTTGCATGCTTTCTATCAGTGATACAAGTTGAGGTTTGAACCCAGAAAGAAATGTCATGATTTTGCATGTTTGTTAAGTTTTTTTTTTTATTTGACCCCAGTTAAGATCAGAGAGTTCACATACCAAAACTGAAGTTAATCATGAACTGTATAATCTTTTCAATCACAGTAGAGCATGTATCTCAACAGAGATACATACCCATTGTATTTTGGGGATTTATTTATTCTAGCGTTGTCCTTCTAGACTGGTTGCCAACCATGACAACAGAATTCAGTCTGCTTTGCTATTAACAAATACCTCCCAAGAACATATGCAAAAAAAAATGAAAGCACCTTTGCCAGAATTTGAATTCTTCTCACTTAGTTTACTTTCCATACATACAGCCACTATATTATCTGCATGTACCATTTTACGGATTACAAAGTTGATTTCAAAGATGCTATTTTATGAATTTCTGTAAAAGCTAACAAATAAACAAGTAAAATTTACCAATTCCTTTTTAAGTTTCTATGATTATTTTGGCAACAAGAACATGGGGAAATACATATATATATCTTAATAATATGACAGGTCAGTATTTGTCCTTACTTATATTTACCTATGATAAATACTTCTATGTGTCCTTAGTGCTTTTGTTATAAAATCATCATCCAGTTTTGGAACTATTTTCTAAGAATATAACACATTATGTGGCAAACATATCAACTGATGAGAAAAGAACAAAACTACAACAGGTAATAACTCAATTGTGTACAATTGATTTTGTCTGGTTAAATATTTTAGTAGTGACCAACAGAAATTAAGTGATGTTTGATTTAGTCAAGCATTAATTTCTTCATCACATCAGTTGTGTAGCAGATGTTTGTATACCACGATGTCTGCCAAGCAGACGGATAATTCTGTGTCCATTTACACAAATTGGAAGAAGACAAGATGAAAAAGTTTATAATTTCCAAGAAAATCTATTGGTATTCTAATACTTTCAGTGAGTTTTCT
The DNA here is from genome assembly GCA_903632075.3 of Acanthosepion pharaonis. Taxonomy (NCBI): domain Eukaryota; kingdom Metazoa; phylum Mollusca; class Cephalopoda; order Sepiida; family Sepiidae; genus Acanthosepion; species Acanthosepion pharaonis. Next base: position 1,568,051 of record CAHIKZ030001890.1, read on the forward strand.
TTTGGAAATATAATCACAAGATGCACGAAGATTAATACAATTCATTTTTTATTTTTGCTTTCTGATTAAAAAAAGGAAGATGCACAGCCATGTATTTTTATCTTAGGGAATCAGAAAATTTTAAAAAACTGATGAGCAAAAGATTGTTTAAATCTATAAATTTGAAGAAGGAATATTATATTCATTTTTGTAAGGTTTCAGTTTTATAATACATATATAAAACCAACATTGAAATGCTATAAGATAGTTATTATTCTTTTTATGATTAATACTATGGTAAGTTTGAACACCCAACAAAAAGTTCTTTAATATTTATCAAGTATCAATTCAAATTTTCATGTTTAGACAAATAGCTTCCTGAATACTTCTCTAAAGTAATTAGAAGTATTTTCTGGTTTTAGTCATATTATTTGAATAAATTACAAGTAGGTTTATTTGTGTAAGGATACAAAACTATAATATTAATAAAAGGATTTTTCTATTATTTCAGATTTTGAAATATACCTTTTAAATTGGTTTAATTATAAAATAATAAGACAACAGTCTGAAGTAAGTATTTCTGGAAATAACTTGTAATTTTCGATCAATATTTTTTCAAAAATGTCATGTTTTTTCAGGACATCGTCAATCATGGTTCTCTATAAATACCATATCTGTGAACTGGTAATCATGTTTCCCCATGAATTCAATTTCTGTGAATAGGCAATCCTGGTTTTCCATGAAGCCAATTTCTGTGAATAGACAATCATGGTTCTCCATAAATTCCATATCTGTGAATTGCCATGCATTTTTGGAACAGGTAAAGGATTGGTTTTCTCTTACCTTCTCTCCAGTTTGGAATTCGGAAATTCTTTTCTTAGACTGGTTGCCAACCAAGGCTAGAAATCTCAGTCAATTCTGTTACTGACAATACTAATGGTGGATTAACAAATAAGTAATTATTAGACAAGACATTCAAAAATGAATCTATCATGAGATTTAAAAAATTAGTAAATTAGTTTTCTTTTTTTTCTTTTAACATGATAACGTTGCTTAAAAAAATCATTATTAATTTGATATTATTTAATTTATGAAAAGAAACAAGAAATATTTTTTTTTGCATTTTTCTGTATGCATGGCTGGACTGGAATTTTGGCTGTAACAGCATATCAACCCTTATGAGGTCATTTAATGTCAAAGATTGGTTTCTTTGAATGTTGGATTATATGTAGGTAAATAAGTAGGAGTAATCATGCTGTAGTAGTTTTGATTTATTTAAATATGTCATAAGAGATTTGGAGCATATTTGCATTTCAGTATTTTTTAATTGACGCTTTCTTCTTTCAGAAAATACAACTTTTGTGACTCTGTTTCACTGAAAAGTTCTCTCATGCTGTTGGTCTGATGGTATGGTTCATACATGACTTAAGTTAAAGAATTTCTATAACATGTTTAATCATATATCATTCCTCATAGAAAATAAGGTTTCTTGTCAGGCTTCCTTTAAACTGACAGGTCACATTTTAACTAGATTGAATTGTTGGGTTTAATGGTATATCAAACATTATGAGATCATTTATATCCCAGGATTAGTTGTCTCATTGAAAGTTGAATTCTAAACATCTATAGTAGGATTATGTAGTAGTAACACCATATGGAAATATACACTTTCCTTTTCACTAAGAGAGTGACAAAGAAAACTTTCTCTCTCTTCTCTTATACACATACTTCCTTTCCTTCCCTTCTGTTGTTCCTATCCTTAGTAACTGACAAAACTTGGACATAGCTTATGTGGGTCAGGGAAGTTCATAAAAAAATCAACCAATGACAACACATCCCACCAAAGATCAAATGGAAAACATGGATGTGTCAGGCCCAATAAATAGAAGAAAAAAAAACACGTGCGCACCAAAATAAGTGGGAAATTGGTTTGATGTAGCAGTTCAAGATGCAAGGGTTGGAGATATATTGACAGTGAGTTTGACCTGATGTACAACTCCAGAAGAAAAAGAAGAAAGGATGAATTCAATGAATTAATTTCTGTTAACAAAAAGCAAAATGACCCTGTATGAACTCTCAAATCACAAAAGGACTAAGATGATAGTCACCCACTTACCCACTGTAACCACATCGAGTCAATAATAAAATGGTACTATAGACAGTAAATTTGACTGTTACTTATGTATTAGCCCAACATTCATCTCTATATACCATACATCTAATGGTACTTGTGTTATGATAGTTTTGAGTTATTTTAAAGTATATAAAATATATAAAGATATCTTTAAAAGAGAGTTGAGATCTATTGCTATTTTTATATTTTTGAGTACATCTTTCAGGAACTGTATTGTTTTGTATGATACCCTCATGAAAAATTTCCTCATGCTGTTGATCTGAAAATACTTTAAGTTAATGCAGTTTATATCTGAGTTAAAAAAAACAATAAAATTTTAAATTCTCTAGACAAAACTTGTGTTAACCATTTTCTTTTGTAATAATAATAATAAACTTAGTTTACATTCACAAAATAAAAATAAAACAAATACTAATGTAAACATTTCCAAAAGTTTCATGGTAAAATATTTGAGATTTATTAACCGTTAATAACTTATATTTTTATACAATAAAAGAACAAAAAGAATTTAATAAGTAAATTATAAATAAAACATTAAATTTATTAACATAAACAGTTCTATGGAAGAATCATTGCAAATCCTTAAAGACAGTATGAAATCAATTTTTGGATTTGATTTTTTGATTTTTTTGTTATAATTCCCTTGGTCTCTCAATGAGAAATAAAATCCCATTAGACAAAGCACCAATTAACAAAGGCACTGGAATTAAACTGGTGATAATAGAATATCCCCACATCAAAAAAAAAAAAATTCTGGTTCTTTTATTAGGAAAAAAAAACAATTTAAGAGCTTAAATTTCTTGAAAACTAATAAAAGAGAAAAAAATCCTTAAGGACAAAGACTGCAAGAATGGTGTCACTGGGCATATTTCAAAGTCATTTAGACTTCTGAGCTCATATAAGCTGGTTAAATCTGACATCTTTCTATTGCTGGCACACAGCCTGCATCAAAAGACACAAATACCACAACACTATATAAAAGTACCTGTTTAATTCCAGTGTGCCAAATTCCACTGGTCCATGTTAAGCTGCTTTTCCATGACAAGTGCATGCAATTCTTGACTTGCAGTATAAGCCATACAATCACATCAGTCCAAGAACAGAATTGGTAGGATTTGCAGTTATACGACAGACTGTGAAGTGCATTTGTTTTGTTCTGATGCTATCCTAAGTTACTTGAGGTTCTAGTCAAAAGAAATGGAACATCACAGAAAACTTTTTTACTTAATGTATTTCTTCTTACATATTCCCTTATATTTTTTTAATGATTGTCTATCGAAGTTAGAGATAAAAGTTGCTTAGTAGGTTTTATTTATTCAGGCAGTTGCATTGCTTCTGTAAGGATGACTTATATTGGAGTGTGCACACACACACACACATATATATATATATATATATATATATATATATGGGTAAGACACTTTTTTTGTCAAATCTTTCAATAAACAACGTGTAGGAATGGTGGAAAAGAAAAAGTAATATTTCGAAGCAAGAGAATATAAGCATATTTGGCAGCAGCAGTTCCATAGACAACATATTTAGGAAACGGACTTCCAAAGCTCTCTTGAAGGTAAATCAAAGGACAGCTGTCTTACTTTGAATCTTTATCTTTTCTGAAACATGCACAGAAATAGATGTGGCCTTTCAGTAAACCCACTGAATCTGAAAGGTCACAAGATAAAAAGTAGTTTGTGTCTTGAGGTTCAGTTCCACATATGTCTGTGTGAGAGTATATATATATATAAATGATGTGTTAAAACATTACAACCATCTCCCTGAAAAAATGCTAGTCATCTATATAACTGAAAAAAACTTTTTTTTAGCCAATCATATACAGATTATACTCTAAAGATTTCTTCTGAGATCTAGTGTGAGAATAGTGAAAGAATATCCTTAAACTGCTTTTAGTTATGTAATGAACCTTTGACAATGCAAAGTTAAAGACATTTGCTAAGTTTTCAAGGTGAGTAAAATATTAATCTTCCTAAAACCTTTCCTTTATAATTCAAACACTGTGGCAGGGTGCACACACTCAGTGAAAGCTGTCACTATTAATATCAAAAACTTACCATGAAGGTGGGTATTTAGTCTTTAACAATGTTGAGATAGTACACATCAAAGAAGTTTTTGCATCATACTTATTATAAAACCCAAATTGTGTGTGTGTGTATGTGTGTGTCTGTACGTTTATATATTGGATCGGATTTCCTATATTTTTCAACCGATTTCAACAAAACTTCACAGGACTACATAAAATTACCTTGCGATGGTTCTGACAGCACCAAAAAATTGGAAAAATGCAATTGTTTTTGCATGAAATCAATTTAAAAACACGATTAAGAGGCATTACGAGAATGAAAGGGGGACAACTCATATCGAGTTATACTTATTATAAAACCCAGGTTGTTTGTGTGTGTGTGTGTTCGTTTATATATGGGATCGGATTTCCTACATTTTTCAACTGATTTCAACAAAACTTCACATTTTTTTTGGCAGGTAGTGTTTCTTATTGTCTTGTACACTTTTTTCTTTATTTTTACATTCAGAATGCTTTAAAAATTCCATTTACAAGACAGTTGTTTGTAATAAAATTCTATTCAATCAGTAGACTCATAACGATTGAAAACAATGTTTTTGTTTGAGTTTGGGTTTGACCAATTCATAAAAAAAAACAAAAAAAAAACTAATTAAGACATGCGTGTCCGTCAACCTTAAACAATAATCTTTGTCAATTTTATTTTTCAGTCTTTATGATGGTTCATACTTGATCTATCTCTTACTGGTACATCCCCGGGCAACGCCAGGCTCTACTGCTAGTGAATGATAAAACTCAGTATTTCTTAGCAAAACATTGATCAAATAACTACACTTTCTTCAAGATAATAATGCATACATACCATGCTATCTAAGTTATTCAGGAAAAAGGGAGAAAATACTCAAATACCCACTGAAAACACTCACTAGGATGAACATTGGTTAGTATAGGTAGTTTAACTGACCTGTGGTTATGCAGCAATGATAATGTGACCTGTGATATAATACATTTCCTTCTTCATGCTAAATAAAGATATCTCCATTTTGTATCACTGTGGCAATTCTGTTGACTTGTAACTGACAGGAATTCTGCTATTCACATCAATAAGTTTCAGCATTAAAATTTCTTGTCAGTGATTGGTTAGTTTTATTTTCTCTTGCCATTGCTAAAAGTTACTCACCAAAACTCAGTAAAGTAATTAGCAAGCCATTTAAGGAAATGCTCTAACCTAGATTTCTGTTCCTAATAATTTAGCTTTTATCAAAGTCAATAATTTCTTTGTGTCCATAACTGTGGCATTCGGCATCTCAAAATGAAGGCCTTGAAGCCAATTTATCTGCTTTCATGCCTCTTATCTATAGAGGTGCAGCTGTTGCAAAACAGTACCTTTTATTTTTTTTGTCCCTTAGGACTTCATGAAACAAGTTGCACAAAAGCATATATATGGGATAACGATATATAAATGCTTATATATCAAAACCAGCTTTAAAGGAAAGATGTATGACAAACTGGAGAAAGATTTTGTGTGATGTTTTATGAAGTCTTAAGGGACAAATTGCATCAGATGAAAACTTTTTCCATTTTGTCATGTGTGCGTGTGTGTCTGTATTTTCTAAAGAATTAATACATTTATTTCAATACATTTTTCATTACTTCAAACATCATTATAATAGATACTTCATATTTGAAATAGACGGTCTATTTTTATTGAATAAACAGTTTGTATTGGACTGTACATTCATGAAATCTTAGCAAAGAAACTGCATTCACTGGCATATATATATGTGTATATTGAAAGGGGATGAGAAAGAAAGAAAAACAGGATGACAAATAAATTCACAAAGTTTTATCAGTAGCTAAAAGTTGTAAATATATTGTTTTCAGTAGATAATTCTAGTAATATCTCTAAAACTATGAGTGATCCTCTATATAATATGCAGGTGTTTGTTTACTTAGTAAGGATTATCACACTTAATCCGGCCTAAATATCCTTAGCTAGTGAGCAACTAAAAACTTAAAATGTACCCATCCACTTAGTTATGGCATCTGAATACATGCATAGTACCATATACATACAGACAAAACACACAATATGTATTTCTTATTATTTTAAATGTTATATCTGGTGGAAACATGCTTGAGTTGACATCCCACTTGGTTTTGAAGGAGTTTAAATCTATGTCAACAAGCCTGTACATCTGAGAGTGTTAATGAAGAAAATGTGCCTTTTGATAGAGTTTGAACTCGCACCTCCCTTATAGGGGAAACCCACATTAAATACAATGGGCTTTTTGACCACTTTGCTGCAGAAGACTGTCACAGTCAAGCTAATTATGCCCTTTAAGAAATGCAGCTATCTTATTCAGATCTCTTAAAGCCATAGCTACTATTTATTTTTTGTATCTGAAATGTAAACCAAGTAATGACCAAGGAATTAATAGATTTTATTTATAATCCAATGTTATAGGAAAGAATGTGTAGGAATAAATATTACTATCTTGTAAATGTCAATTTACAATAGATTGGTATATCATTATCAGTAAATTATTCTGTTTTGCTGGTAAGTCACTCACAGTGAAGTCTATTTGTTTGATTTAGTATCAAAGCAACTGATATATTTACACACACACACACATATATATATATATATATATATATATATATATACAAGAATGTGTATATCAACTGATTTGTTTTATACAGCTTATCAAACTTGGCAAGTTAAAACCAGAAAATATTTTTAGATAGTAAGAAATTGTTTTGGTGATCATAATGATTTATATATCTATTGTGTGTAAGTGAATATAATGAACCGAAATGAAATTGGAACTGGGCACTGATTAACAATTCTGAACCATTGCCATCTTCACATGGTGTTCCCAAGCAGTCACTCATCTAAGTACTGACCAGGCTTGACATTGCTTAACCTTGGTAATCATATGGGAACTGGTGTTTCAATGCTATATGGCTGTAAGCCAGAATCTGTTGACTCAGAACAGCCTTGTACATCCTGAACAGTAAAACTATGCAGTTTTGCTGATAAACAATTAACTCACAGTGAAATCTACATGTTCAGTTTAGTATCGGAGAATATTAAATATGAACATGCACACACATATACATGTATATAAGAATGTATAGAGTCATGGTGGATTAATGCTTAGTGGCTCAGATTGAGGAATCAAAGAGCTGAGTTAAATTTCCAGTTGAGTTAATTACAGGTATGAATCCATCTCTTCTCTCCCTAGCTATGGATAAAATAGCAGGACAAACTGGGTTCTTGATTGGCAACCAGTCTAGGAGATAGAAATTATGAAATGAAACTGGATCACACTATCCTAAATGTGTGAATACATGCAGCTGGAGACCACTTGTGAATTGAAATTCCCACTGAAACTCCTAGTATTTGCCAGTTAAAATGAATACGACATCTGCTAAGCTTGGTCAGCTTTTGTCTAGATGCAGTGTCAAAAGGAGCCCAATGTTCCAGAGGATATGAGAGGAATTAACTAATATGGGAATGTGTAGAGATTAATATTAACATGTGTTTATTTCCATCAGGCTTGTACATCATGATCAGTAAAAATATGCATTTTGCTGATAATTCCTCGACATCTATGTGTATTTATTTATCTAAGAAAATTATATATATATATATATATATATATATATATATTTATAGTTTATGCAAAACTAGGTAATCTGTATGGGTAGACCCAAGGAGGATGATATCCGGAGAGCTCAATGTAAATTCAGAGCAAATATGTTTGAATAAAAAACAGACCACTTTAAGGTTCCATGTAATAAATTATTTCACCACAGCCCTTTCAAAGGGCTCTGGTTTCAGAGCAAATATGTTTAAATAAAAAACAGACCAATTTAAGGTTCCATGTAATAAATTATTTCACCACAGCCCTTTCATATATATATATAATACCAATTTGTGACTGGTAGGGAGAGCTCAATGTAAATTTAAATTACAGCATATTATAATAAACGAGATTTTTTCTTGATTTATTATATATATATATATAAACATTACAGTTCAAAAGTTCATAGCCACCCGTAGAATTAACATGGAATGAAAAAAAGTAAAAAATCTCTGAGAATCATTGCAAAAAGAATGGAATCAATTATCAAACTTATACTTTGATAAACTTTTGCAACAAATGCTAAAAATTTGTGCTGCAGTAATCATGGCTAAAGGAGGTTATTTTGATGAGAGCAATATTTAATCATAAAATGCTTTTTTCTTTAGTCATAATAAAATTTCTAATAAAATATCTTGTCACACAGTTTTTTTAACCATGTATAATAATTTTCTCTTATTTAAAGTACAAAATAACTACTTTAAGGCCAATTTCAAAAAATTACCAGGAGTTTTCTCAAAATTTTGAACTGTAGTGTATATATATGAGAATGTATAAAGATGAATATTGATATCATATATGTGCTTATTTAATACATGCTTGTACATTATGATCAGTAAAAATATGCAGTTTTGCTGATAAACAATTTACTCACTGTGAAGTCTTTATGTTTCGTTTTGTATCTAATCAAAAGAACAAACTAAAAGAACATGTAAATAACACTTTGCCGCAAAGAAAGTGTTCACTGAAAGAAATTTTCTCTCCAACCCCAAGACGAAAACTTCCTGTCAGTTGTAACTTGTCTTAATTTATTTGACTGCTGCTCTCTGAGGTGTTTCTTTAGAAAAGATTTACAGGCACGTGCCAGATTCAATTTTGAACAACCATTTGTGGATTGATTTAACAAATTAATATTGATCTGATACTTTTTTTGTTATGTTTTTAATTTTACTTTTAGTTTATTGATTAAAACAAAAACAATGTTGTTGCATTTTATCCTCAAGACTGGTATTTTCAAGAATTGCTTCATTGTTACATCTCCAAAATTTATTTGTAAGAGGCAAGAGGAATTTGTCAAACCATTTCACTTGATAAAGCACAGACGGAGAAATCTTCAAGTTGACAGTACAATCTCAACATCACAACTGGAAAAGCTATTCATAACAAACTACTGGCTTGACAGATGAACAAATGACAGTTAAAAGGATAAATTCAGAAGAAGGATATGGACAGAGATGCATCAAATGTGAAATAAAATTTGAAACCACCATATATATATATATATATATATATATGAAGATGAGACAAAGTGGAAAATTTATATCAAAGACACGTTTCGCCAGAAAAAGATTATGTTCTCTTTGGCGTCATCAGTTTCAATAAAAGAAATACAAAACTATGTGTTAGGAGAGTGTCTTGGGATCTATGAGAATAAGCTGGTGTCATAAATCCCATTAATTACTGTAGATTATCACTTCCTGGCCTTAGACTTGAAGAGAGTTTGTATGTCTCTGTGCTTTCTTGCTTTATCTGTCCTTGTATTAGAGCTGTTTTGTATTGTAGGATTTTAATTCAAGGATATTTTATTATTTTTTGCATCCACATATATACCTACATATATATATGAAGGTGCGCATATACATATATGGGTATATACAGGTATATATAAATAGTATGTATGAATATCTGTATACAGATTTCCATGTACAGGATAGGTAAATGTGATAGGTAAATTGTTGCCATTTTATATTTTTAATTTTGTGTATATGCATTGTTTGTTTTTGATTCTGTTGACTGAACAGTATAGTAGAGTCAGTTGGGCATTGTCTGTGAGAAAAAGAGCACCATGACACAATTTACTCTTCCAGAAATTTGGATACGGCATGCTTTACTGCATGGCATTTGTACCGGAAGCTCTAATATGAACATTTCAGAGTGTCTGGCTGTCAATCTGAGGACAGTGCAGAGGATTTGGAAAGAATTGGATGATATATCCAGTAAACATCATGGTGTTTGGAGTGATCACTTGTGTTGGTGACATTATGCTTCCATTCATTTTCCCACAGGACCACAGACTCAACATGGGGGCCTACATCAAGTGCCTTAAAGAGGTAGTGCTGTCCTGGATAAAATGGTGGCTGCTAGAAGATCCTATGTCTGGCAACAAGACTCTGCAACATGCCACGCAGGCGGTCAGACAATTTCTGTGGTCACATCATCCCTTAAATCTGGCCACCTAAATTCCCAGACTGCAACCCCCTTGATTATTATGTGTGGTGTGCAGTTGAGCGAGAGACCAAAGAATTCTTTGTAATACCAAAGATGAACTGAAGGCAAGGATTATGGCATCATTCACCAACTTAAACAAGGAGACTATCCACAAAAGTTGCAGGAGATTCTGAAACCATCCGCAAGTCATCGTTGAAGCCAATGTTGATTTTATGATTAAATTTACTTATTAGTATTTAAAGATATTTGAGGCTGACCTATGAGGTTAGATGGTAGGCAAAATAAGGATGTCAATTTTGATTGGCTGAGCTGAACGTGGGAATGTTATCGCTAGAAAGTGTTTTCAGTGAGTTAAGAACTTATATGTCAATGAATTTAGACATATCATTTTCATGTATGGAACTTGCTGCCCAGTGGTGGATGATAGAGTGATCCCACTTGCTAGTTAGAAGATGCACACGTCGACATATTTAATAGAATAGATACGTTTAAAATCTCTTTTAACTTCTCATTTTACCTCCGATCAAGCCAACTAGCATTCACCCAGCCAAGAATAGAAAGAAGAGAGAGAGAAGATACAAATTATGGAATTGACCCCATCAGTCAAGACAACCCCAGAACAAGGGGACTATGCAACATTTTGCTTATTTGGTGTCAAAGCCAAGTCCTCCTCGGAATGAAGGGGAGTATACAACAAAAAATGTGTATCCCAAAAAATAATGTCTGATTAAAAAAAATATTGCTAGAAGTTAATTTGTTTATAGTTCAGGTAAACTTCAATATAAACTTCAAGAAGTTCCCAATGAGATTTGATTGATTTGTATTTTTATGGTTTATCAACCTTTGCAGTTTATTTAGAGCCAGAAAATATTTTTTGATTTTAAGAAGTTTTTTTGGGGAAGATAATGATTTACTGCTAAATGAATGTCCTTTTAATTAACACACACATATATATATATAGCATTTCATTTTGCTAAGAAAAAATAACTACGGCTGCAAAATTATCACTCTAGAAATTTTTTGAAAGTACCAAAATTACATGAAAGTTTTGGAACTAAGAGGAAATACTACCTTCGATAATTCTTTCTCCAAATTTTCTGCATGTAAAACAGAATTATTTACCTGTATGAATGATTTTATACTCATAAGAACTTATTTTCTAATGTAATCACAGGTGTACATTCAAAGTAATATTAATATTTTATCAAATATCATATGAATGTGTTGGAGGAACTTTAAAATAATTTCATTTTCTTTCCATCAGATAAACCTGGATGAGCTTGTATTTCAATATCTGCACATGTTTTTGGTTAATTTCAAACTGGGAAAATCAAATTTAAAATGCTTTTAAGCCAACAGATATAGACCAAGTTGGTATGCTAGAAAAGTTAAAATAAATATGTACAAAGAAGTGCTAATAAATATTGTCACAGATTCAAAGACCCTACTGTAATTTATAATTTGTTTCATTCAATAATGGAATCATGTACTAGCATGAAATATCTTTGAAGGAATAACCTAAATATTAAGAGGTTTATAAACACATCTGGGAGAAGAAATATTCTAATTTCAAACCACAGAAAAAAAAAACCGTGGTTAGAAAATGATTCCTGATGCAAATATGTTGTCCATCATAGAACTGCAAAATAAAGAATAAAAGCTAATCAATAAAGAAGCTTGCTGATAATCAATATTTAATTAAAA